>JANHFF010000339.1:0-245803 GCA_024542945.1 allo-octoploid hybrid of Carassius auratus x Cyprinus carpio | reverse complement strand
AACTAGTAACTCACTGATATCTGTTTTCTGCATTGCTAAAACATTGCATTTGAAATGTTAGAAACATCTTTAATGTGGGCAAGCTTTAGTTTTAACTTTGTTCAAACTATCATTCTCTAACAGAGAAAGAAGGTTTTCAGCACTTGTTTGCTTTCTTTCTGTTCATTTGCTTAGTTGCACTAACAGAGTGTTACTCTACACAGAAGCGCTAAACTGAGCGTTTTATGCTTAGAAGCTCAAACATATGTTCATGATCATAAAACTAGTAACTCACTGATATCTGTTTTCTGCATTGCTAAAACATTGCATTTGAAATGTTAGAAACATCTTTAATGTGGGCAAGCTTTAGTTTTAACTTTGTTCAAACTATCATTCTCTAACAGAGAAAGAAGGTTTTCAGCACTTGTTGCTTTCTTTCTGTTCATTTGCTTAGTTGCACTAACAGAGTGTTACTCTACACAGAAGCGCTAAACTGAGCGTTTTATGCTTAGAAGCTCAAACATATGTTCATGATCATAAAACTAGTAACTCACTGATATCTGTTTTCTGCATTGCTAAAACATTGCATTTGAAATGTTAGAAACATCTTTAATGTGGGCAAGCTTTAGTTTTAACTTTGTTCAAACTATCATTCTCTAACAGAGAAAGAAGGTT
The DNA here is from genome assembly GCA_024542945.1 of allo-octoploid hybrid of Carassius auratus x Cyprinus carpio. Lineage (NCBI taxonomy): Eukaryota > Metazoa > Chordata > Actinopteri > Cypriniformes > allo-octoploid hybrid of Carassius auratus x Cyprinus carpio. The sequence continues at coordinate 245,149 of JANHFF010000339.1, read as the reverse complement.
TTCAGCACTTGTTTGCTTTCTTTCTGTTCATTTGCTTAGTTGCACTAACAGAGTGTTACTCTACACAGAAGCGCTAAACTGAGCGTTTTATGCTTAGAAGCTCAAACATATGTTCATGATCATAAAACTAGTAACTCACTGATATCTGTTTTCTGCATTGCTAAAACATTGCATTTGAAATGTTAGAAACATCTTTAATGTGGGCAAGCTTTAGTTTTAACTTTGTTCAAACTATCATTCTCTAACAGAGAAAGAAGGTTTTCAGCACTTGTTTGCTTTCTTTCTGTTCATTTGCTTAGTTGCACTAACAGAGTGTTACTCTACACAGAAGCGCTAAACTGAGCGTTTTATGCTTAGAAGCTCAAACATATGTTCATGATCATAAAACTAGTAACTCACTGATATCTGTTTTCTGCATTGCTAAAACATTGCATTTGAAATGTTAGAAACATCTTTAATGTGGGCAAGCTTTAGTTTTAACTTTGTTCAAACTATCATTCTCTAACAGAGAAAGAAGGTTTTCAGCACTTGTTTGCTTTCTTTCTGTTCATTTGCTTAGTTGCACTAACAGAGTGTTACTCTACACAGAAGCGCTAAACTGAGCGTTTTATGCTTAGAAGCTCAAACATATGTTCATGATCATAAAACTAGTAACTCACTGATATCTGTTTTCTGCATTGCTAAAACATTGCATTTGAAATGTTAGAAACATCTTTAATGTGGGCAAGCTTTAGTTTTAACTTTGTTCAAACTATCATTCTCTAACAGAGAAAGAAGGTTTTCAGCACTTGTTGCTTTCTTTCTGTTCATTTGCTTAGTTGCACTAACAGAGTGTTACTCTACACAGAAGCGCTAAACTGAGCGTTTTATGCTTAGAAGCTCAAACATATGTTCATGATCATAAAACTAGTAACTCACTGATATCTGTTTTCTGCATTGCTAAAACATTGCATTTGAAATGTTAGAAACATCTTTAATGTGGGCAAGCTTTAGTTTTAACTTTGTTCAAACTATCATTCTCTAACAGAGAAAGAAGGTTTTCAGCACTTGTTTGCTTTCTTTCTGTTCATTTGCTTAGTTGCACTAACAGAGTGTTACTCTTCACAGAAACGCTAAACTGAGCGTTTTATGCTTAGAAGCTCAAACATATGTTCATGATCATAAAACTAGTAACTCACTGATATCTGTTTTCTGCATTGCTAAAACATTTCATTTGAAATGTTAGAAACATCTTTAATGTGGGCAAGCTTTAGTTTTAACTTTGTTCAAACTATCATTCTCTAACAGAGAAAGAAGGTTTTCAGCACTTGTTTGCTTTCTTTCTGTTCATTTGCTTAGTTGCACTAACAGAGTGTTACTCTACACAGAAGCGCTAAACTGAGCGTTTTATGCTTAGAAGCTCAAACATATGTTCATGATCATAAAACTAGTAACTCACTGATATCTGTTTTCTGCATTGCTAAAACATTGCATTTGAAATGTTAGAAACATCTTTAATGTGGGCAAGCTTTAGTTTTAACTTTGTTCAAACTATCATTCTCTAACAGAGAAAGAAGGTTTTCAGCACTTGTTGCTTTCTTTCTGTTCATTTGCTTAGTTGCACTAACAGAGTGTTACTCTACACAGAAGCGCTAAACTGAGCGTTTTATGCTTAGAAGCTCAAACATATGTTCATGATCATAAAACTAGTAACTCACTGATATCTGTTTTCTGCATTGCTAAAACATTGCATTTGAAATGTTAGAAACATCTTTAATGTGGGCAAGCTTTAGTTTTAACTTTGTTCAAACTATCATTCTCTAACAGAGAAAGAAGGTTTTCAGCACTTGTTGCTTTCTTTCTGTTCATTTGCTTAGTTGCACTAACAGAGTGTTACTCTACACAGAAGCGCTAAACTGAGCGTTTTATGCTTAGAAGCTCAAACATATGTTCATGATCATAAAACTAGTAACTCACTGATATCTGTTTTCTGCATTGCTAAAACATTGCATTTGAAATGTTAGAAACATCTTTAATGTGGGCAAGCTTTAGTTTTAACTTTGTTCAAACTATCATTCTCTAACAGAGAAAGAAGGTTTTCAGCACTTGTTTGCTTTCTTTCTGTTCATTTGCTTAGTTGCACTAACAGAGTGTTACTCTTCACAGAAACGCTAAACTGAGCGTTTTATGCTTAGAAGCTCAAACATATGTTCATGATCATAAAACTAGTAACTCACTGATATCTGTTTTCTGCATTGCTAAAACATTTCATTTGAAATGTTAGAAACATCTTTAATGTGGGCAAGCTTTAGTTTTAACTTTGTTCAAACTATCATTCTCTAACAGAGAAAGAAGGTTTTCAGCACTTGTTGTCTTTCTTTCTGTTCATTTGCTTAGTTGCACTAACAGAGTGTTACTCTACACAGAAGCGCTAAACTGAGCGTTTTATGCTTAGAAGCTCAAACATATGTTCATGATCATAAAACTAGTAACTCACTGATATCTGTTTTCTGCATTGCTAAAACATTGCATTTGAAATGTTAGAAACATCTTTAATGTGGGCAAGCTTTAGTTTTAACTTTGTTCAAACTATCATTCTCTAACAGAGAAAGAAGGTTTTCAGCACTTGTGTGCTTTCTTTCTGTTCATTTGCTTAGTTGCACTAACAGAGTGTTACTCTACACAGAAGCGCTAAACTGAGCGTTTTATGCTTAGAAGCTCAAACATATGTTCATGATCATAAAACTAGTAACTCACTGATATCTGTTTTCTGCATTGCTAAAACATTTCATTTGAAATGTTAGAAACATCTTTAATGTGGGCAAGCTTTAGTTTAACTTTGTTCAAACTATCATTCTCTAACAGAGAAAGAAGGTTTTCAGCACTTGTTTGCTTTCTTTCTGTTCATTTGCTTAGTTGCACTAACAGAGTGTTACTCTACACAGAAGCGCTAAACTGAGCGTTTTATGCTTAGAAGCTCAAACATATGTTCATGATCATAAAACTAGTAACTCACTGATATCTGTTTTCTGCATTGCTAAAACATTGCATTTGAAATGTTAGAAACATCTTTAATGTGGGCAAGCTTTAGTTTTAACTTTGTTCAAACTATCATTCTCTAACAGAGAAAGAAGGTTTTCAGCACTTGTTGCTTTCTTTCTGTTCATTTGCTTAGTTGCACTAACAGAGTGTTACTCTACACAGAAGCGCTAAACTGAGCGTTTTATGCTTAGAAGCTCAAACATATGTTCATGATCATAAAACTAGTAACTCACTGATATCTGTTTTCTGCATTGCTAAAACATTGCATTTGAAATGTTAGAAACATCTTTAATGTGGGCAAGCTTTAGTTTTAACTTTGTTCAAACTATCATTCTCTAACAGAGAAAGAAGGTTTTCAGCACTTGTTGCTTTCTTTCTGTTCATTTGCTTAGTTGCACTAACAGAGTGTTACTCTTACACAGAAGCGCTAAACTGAGCGTTTTATGCTTAGAAGCTCAAACATATGTTCATGATCATAAAACTAGTAACTCACTGATATCTGTTTTCTGCATTGCTAAAACATTGCATTTGAAATGTTAGAAACATCTTTAATGTGGGCAAGCTTTAGTTTTAACTTTGTTCAAACTATCATTCTCTAACAGAGAAAGAAGGTTTTCAGCACTTGTTTGCTTTCTTTCTGTTCATTTGCTTAGTTGCACTAACAGAGTGTTACTCTTACACAGAAGCGCTAAACTGAGCGTTTTATGCTTAGAAGCTCAAACATATGTTCATGATCATAAAACTAGTAACTCACTGATATCTGTTTTCTGCATTGCTAAAACATTTCATTTGAAATGTTAGAAACATCTTTAATGTGGGCAAGCTTTAGTTTTAACTTTGTTCAAACTATCATTCTCTAACAGAGAAAGAAGGTTTTCAGCACTTGTTTGCTTTCTTTCTGTTCATTTGCTTAGTTGCACTAACAGAGTGTTACTCTACACAGAAGCGCTAAACTGAGCGTTTTATGCTTAGAAGCTCAAACATATGTTCATGATCATAAAACTAGTAACTCACTGATATCTGTTTTCTGCATTGCTAAAACATTGCATTTGAAATGTTAGAAACATCTTTAATGTGGGCAAGCTTTAGTTTTAACTTTGTTCAAACTATCATTCTCTAACAGAGAAAGAAGGTTTTCAGCACTTGTTTGCTTTCTTTCTGTTCATTTGCTTAGTTGCACTAACAGAGTGTTACTCTACACAGAAGCGCTAAACTGAGCGTTTTATGCTTAGAAGCTCAAACATATGTTCATGATCATAAAACTAGTAACTCACTGATATCTGTTTTCTGCATTGCTAAAACATTTCATTTGAAATGTTAGAAACATCTTTAATGTGGGCAAGCTTTAGTTTTAACTTTGTTCAAACTATCATTCTCTAACAGAGAAAGAAGGTTTTCTGCACTTGTGTACTTTCTTTCTGTTCATTTGCTTAGTTGCACTAACAGAGTGTTACTCTACACAGAAGCGCTAAACTGAGCGTTTTATGCTTAGAAGCTCAAACATATGTTCATGATCATAAAACTAGTAACTCACTGATATCTGTTTTCTGCATTGCTAAAACATTTCATTTGAAATGTTAGAAACATCTTTAATGTGGGCAAGCTTTAGTTTTAACTTTGTTCAAACTATCATTCTCTAACAGAGAAAGAAGGTTTTCAGCACTTGTTTACTTTCTTTCTGTTCATTTGCTTAGTTGCACTAACAGAGTGTTACTCTACACAGAAGCGCTAAACTGAGCGTTTTATGCTTAGAAGCTCAAACATATGTTCATGATCATAAAACTAGTAACTCACTGATATCTGTTTTCTGCATTGCTAAAACATTGCATTTGAAATGTTAGAAACATCTTTAATGTGGGCAAGCTTTAGTTTTAACTTTGTTCAAACTATCATTCTCTAACAGAGAAAGAAGGTTTTCAGCACTTGTGTGCTTTCTTTCTGTTCATTTGCTTAGTTGCACTAACAGAGTGTTACTCTTCACAGAAGCGCTAAACTGAGCGTTTTATGCTTAGAAGCTCAAACATATGTTCATGATCATAAAACTAGTAACTCACTGATATCTGTTTTCTGCATTGCTAAAACATTTCATTTGAAATGTTAGAAACATCTTTAATGTGGGCAAGCTTTAGTTTTAACTTTGTTCAAACTATCATTCTCTAACAGAGAAAGAAGGTTTTCAGCACTTGTTTGCTTTCTTTCTGTTCATTTGCTTAGTTGCACTAACAGAGTGTTACTCTACACAGAAGCGCTAAACTGAGCGTTTTATGCTTAGAAGCTCAAACATATGTTCATGATCATAAAACTAGTAACTCACTGATATCTGTTTTCTGCATTGCTAAAACATTTCATTTGAAATGTTAGAAACATCTTTAATGTGGGCAAGCTTTAGTTTTAACTTTGTTCAAACTATCATTCTCTAACAGAGAAAGAAGGTTTTCAGCACTTGTTTGCTTTCTTTCTGTTCATTTGCTTAGTTGCACTAACAGAGTGTTACTCTTACACAGAAGCGCTAAACTGAGCGTTTTATGCTTAGAAGCTCAAACATATGTTCATGATCATAAAACTAGTAACTCACTGATATCTGTTTTCTGCATTGCTAAAACATTTCATTTGAAATGTTAGAAACATCTTTAATGTGGGCAAGCTTTAGTTTTAACTTTGTTCAAACTATCATTCTCTAACAGAGAAAGAAGGTTTTCAGCACTTGTTGCTTTCTTTCTGTTCATTTGCTTAGTTGCACTAACAGAGTGTTACTCTTACACAGAAGCGCTAAACTGAGCGTTTTATGCTTAGAAGCTCAAACATATGTTCATGATCATAAAACTAGTAACTCACTGATATCTGTTTTCTGCATTGCTAAAACATTTCATTTGAAATGTTAGAAACATCTTTAATGTGGGCAAGCTTTAGTTTTAACTTTGTTCAAACTATCATTCTCTAACAGAGAAAGAAGGTTTTCAGCACTTGTTGCTTTCTTTCTGTTCATTTGCTTAGTTGCACTAACAGAGTGTTACTCTTACACAGAAGCGCTAAACTGAGCGTTTTATGCTTAGAAGCTCAAACATATGTTCATGATCATAAAACTAGTAACTCACTGATATCTGTTTTCTGCATTGCTAAAACATTTCATTTGAAATGTTAGAAACATCTTTAATGTGGGCAAGCTTTAGTTTTAACTTTGTTCAAACTATCATTCTCTAACAGAGAAAGAAGGTTTTCAGCACTTGTTTGCTTTCTTTCTGTTCATTTGCTTAGTTGCACTAACAGAGTGTTACTCTTACACAGAAGCGCTAAACTGAGCGTTTTATGCTTAGAAGCTCAAACATATGTTCATGATCATAAAACTAGTAACTCACTGATATCTGTTTTCTGCATTGCTAAAACATTTCATTTGAAATGTTAGAAACATCTTTAATGTGGGCAAGCTTTAGTTTTAACTTTGTTCAAACTATCATTCTCTAACAGAGAAAGAAGGTTTTCAGCACTTGTTTGCTTTCTTTCTGTTCATTTGCTTAGTTGCACTAACAGAGTGTTACTCTACACAGAAGCGCTAAACTGAGCGTTTTATGCTTAGAAGCTCAAACATATGTTCATGATCATAAAACTAGTAACTCACTGATATCTGTTTTCTGCATTGCTAAAACATTTCATTTGAAATGTTAGAAACATCTTTAATGTGGGCAAGCTTTAGTTTTAACTTTGTTCAAACTATCATTCTCTAACAGAGAAAGAAGGTTTTCAGCACTTGTTTGCTTTCTTTCTGTTCATTTGCTTAGTTGCACTAACAGAGTGTTACTCTACACAGAAGCGCTAAACTGAGCGTTTTATGCTTAGAAGCTCAAACATATGTTCATGATCATAAAACTAGTAACTCACTGATATCTGTTTTCTGCATTGCTAAAACATTTCATTTGAAATGTTAGAAACATCTTTAATGTGGGCAAGCTTTAGTTTTAACTTTGTTCAAACTATCATTCTCTAACAGAGAAAGAAGGTTTTCAGCACTTGTGTGCTTTCTTTCTGTTCATTTGCTTAGTTGCACTAACAGAGTGTTACTCTTCACAGAAGCGCTAAACTGAGCGTTTTATGCTTAGAAGCTCAAACATATGTTCATGATCATAAAACTAGTAACTCACTGATATCTGTTTTCTGCATTGCTAAAACATTTCATTTGAAATGTTAGAAACATCTTTAATGTGGGCAAGCTTTAGTTTTAACTTTGTTCAAACTATCATTCTCTAACAGAGAAAGAAGGTTTTCAGCACTTGTTGCTTTCTTTCTGTTCATTTGCTTAGTTGCACTAACAGAGTGTTACTCTACACAGAAGCGCTAAACTGAGCGTTTTATGCTTAGAAGCTCAAACATATGTTCATGATCATAAAACTAGTAACTCACTGATATCTGTTTTCTGCATTGCTAAAACATTTCATTTGAAATGTTAGAAACATCTTTAATGTGGGCAAGCTTTAGTTTTAACTTTGTTCAAACTATCATTCTCTAACAGAGAAAGAAGGTTTTCAGCACTTGTTTGCTTTCTTTCTGTTCATTTGCTTAGTTGCACTAACAGAGTGTTACTCTTCACAGAAGCGCTAAACTGAGCGTTTTATGCTTAGAAGCTCAAACATATGTTCATGATCATAAAACTAGTAACTCACTGATATCTGTTTTCTGCATTGCTAAAACATTTCATTTGAAATGTTAGAAACATCTTTAATGTGGGCAAGCTTTAGTTTTAACTTTGTTCAAACTATCATTCTCTAACAGAGAAAGAAGGTTTTCAGCACTTGTTTGCTTTCTTTCTGTTCATTTGCTTAGTTGCACTAACAGAGTGTTACTCTTCACAGAAGCGCTAAACTGAGCGTTTTATGCTTAGAAGCTCAAACATATGTTCATGATCATAAAACTAGTAACTCACTGATATCTGTTTTCTGCATTGCTAAAACATTTCATTTGAAATGTTAGAAACATCTTTAATGTGGGCAAGCTTTAGTTTTAACTTTGTTCAAACTATCATTCTCTAACAGAGAAAGAAGGTTTTCAGCACTTGTTTGCTTTCTTTCTGTTCATTTGCTTAGTTGCACTAACAGAGTGTTACTCTACACAGAAGCGCTAAACTGAGCGTTTTATGCTTAGAAGCTCAAACATATGTTCATGATCATAAAACTAGTAACTCACTGATATCTGTTTTCTGCATTGCTAAAACATTTCATTTGAAATGTTAGAAACATCTTTAATGTGGGCAAGCTTTAGTTTTAACTTTGTTCAAACTATCATTCTCTAACAGAGAAAGAAGGTTTTCAGCACTTGTTTGCTTTCTTTCTGTTCATTTGCTTAGTTGCACTAACAGAGTGTTACTCTTCACAGAAGCGCTAAACTGAGCGTTTTATGCTTAGAAGCTCAAACATATGTTCATGATCATAAAACTAGTAACTCACTGATATCTGTTTTCTGCATTGCTAAAACATTTCATTTGAAATGTTAGAAACATCTTTAATGTGGGCAAGCTTTAGTTTTAACTTTGTTCAAACTATCATTCTCTAACAGAGAAAGAAGGTTTTCAGCACTTGTTTGCTTTCTTTCTGTTCATTTGCTTAGTTGCACTAACAGAGTGTTACTCTTACACAGAAGCGCTAAACTGAGCGTTTTATGCTTAGAAGCTCAAACATATGTTCATGATCATAAAACTAGTAACTCACTGATATCTGTTTTCTGCATTGCTAAAACATTTCATTTGAAATGTTAGAAACATCTTTAATGTGGGCAAGCTTTAGTTTTAACTTTGTTCAAACTATCATTCTCTAACAGAGAAAGAAGGTTTTCAGCACTTGTTTGCTTTCTTTCTGTTCATTTGCTTAGTTGCACTAACAGAGTGTTACTCTTCACAGAAGCGCTAAACTGAGCGTTTTATGCTTAGAAGCTCAAACATATGTTCATGATCATAAAACTAGTAACTCACTGATATCTGTTTTCTGCATTGCTAAAACATTTCATTTGAAATGTTAGAAACATCTTTAATGTGGGCAAGCTTTAGTTTTAACTTTGTTCAAACTATCATTCTCTAACAGAGAAAGAAGGTTTTCAGCACTTGTTTGCTTTCTTTCTGTTCATTTGCTTAGTTGCACTAACAGAGTGTTACTCTTACACAGAAGCGCTAAACTGAGCGTTTTATGCTTAGAAGCTCAAACATATGTTCATGATCATAAAACTAGTAACTCACTGATATCTGTTTTCTGCATTGCTAAAACATTTCATTTGAAATGTTAGAAACATCTTTAATGTGGGCAAGCTTTAGTTTTAACTTTGTTCAAACTATCATTCTCTAACAGAGAAAGAAGGTTTTCAGCACTTGTTTGCTTTCTTTCTGTTCATTTGCTTAGTTGCACTAACAGAGTGTTACTCTACACAGAAGCGCTAAACTGAGCGTTTTATGCTTAGAAGCTCAAACATATGTTCATGATCATAAAACTAGTAACTCACTGATATCTGTTTTCTGCATTGCTAAAACATTTCATTTGAAATGTTAGAAACATCTTTAATGTGGGCAAGCTTTAGTTTTAACTTTGTTCAAACTATCATTCTCTAACAGAGAAAGAAGGTTTTCAGCACTTGTTTGCTTTCTTTCTGTTCATTTGCTTAGTTGCACTAACAGAGTGTTACTCTTCACAGAAGCGCTAAACTGAGCGTTTTATGCTTAGAAGCTCAAACATATGTTCATGATCATAAAACTAGTAACTCACTGATATCTGTTTTCTGCATTGCTAAAACATTTCATTTGAAATGTTAGAAACATCTTTAATGTGGGCAAGCTTTAGTTTTAACTTTGTTCAAACTATCATTCTCTAACAGAGAAAGAAGGTTTTCAGCACTTGTTTGCTTTCTTTCTGTTCATTTGCTTAGTTGCACTAACAGAGTGTTACTCTTCACAGAAGCGCTAAACTGAGCGTTTTATGCTTAGAAGCTCAAACATATGTTCATGATCATAAAACTAGTAACTCACTGATATCTGTTTTCTGCATTGCTAAAACATTTCATTTGAAATGTTAGAAACATCTTTAATGTGGGCAAGCTTTAGTTTTAACTTTGTTCAAACTATCATTCTCTAACAGAGAAAGAAGGTTTTCAGCACTTGTTTGCTTTCTTTCTGTTCATTTGCTTAGTTGCACTAACAGAGTGTTACTCTTACACAGAAGCGCTAAACTGAGCGTTTTATGCTTAGAAGCTCAAACATATGTTCATGATCATAAAACTAGTAACTCACTGATATCTGTTTTCTGCATTGCTAAAACATTTCATTTGAAATGTTAGAAACATCTTTAATGTGGGCAAGCTTTAGTTTTAACTTTGTTCAAACTATCATTCTCTAACAGAGAAAGAAGGTTTTCAGCACTTGTTTGCTTTCTTTCTGTTCATTTGCTTAGTTGCACTAACAGAGTGTTACTCTTACACAGAAGCGCTAAACTGAGCGTTTTATGCTTAGAAGCTCAAACATATGTTCATGATCATAAAACTAGTAACTCACTGATATCTGTTTTCTGCATTGCTAAAACATTTCATTTGAAATGTTAGAAACATCTTTAATGTGGGCAAGCTTTAGTTTTAACTTTGTTCAAACTATCATTCTCTAACAGAGAAAGAAGGTTTTCAGCACTTGTTTGCTTTCTTTCTGTTCATTTGCTTAGTTGCACTAACAGAGTGTTACTCTTCACAGAAGCGCTAAACTGAGCGTTTTATGCTTAGAAGCTCAAACATATGTTCATGATCATAAAACTAGTAACTCACTGATATCTGTTTTCTGCATTGCTAAAACATTTCATTTGAAATGTTAGAAACATCTTTAATGTGGGCAAGCTTTAGTTTTAACTTTGTTCAAACTATCATTCTCTAACAGAGAAAGAAGGTTTTCAGCACTTGTTTGCTTTCTTTCTGTTCATTTGCTTAGTTGCACTAACAGAGTGTTACTCTTCACAGAAGCGCTAAACTGAGCGTTTTATGCTTAGAAGCTCAAACATATGTTCATGATCATAAAACTAGTAACTCACTGATATCTGTTTTCTGCATTGCTAAAACATTTCATTTGAAATGTTAGAAACATCTTTAATGTGGGCAAGCTTTAGTTTTAACTTTGTTCAAACTATCATTCTCTAACAGAGAAAGAAGGTTTTCAGCACTTGTTTGCTTTCTTTCTGTTCATTTGCTTAGTTGCACTAACAGAGTGTTACTCTACACAGAAGCGCTAAACTGAGCGTTTTATGCTTAGAAGCTCAAACATATGTTCATGATCATAAAACTAGTAACTCACTGATATCTGTTTTCTGCATTGCTAAAACATTTCATTTGAAATGTTAGAAACATCTTTAATGTGGGCAAGCTTTAGTTTTAACTTTGTTCAAACTATCATTCTCTAACAGAGAAAGAAGGTTTTCAGCACTTGTTTGCTTTCTTTCTGTTCATTTGCTTAGTTGCACTAACAGAGTGTTACTCTACACAGAAGCGCTAAACTGAGCGTTTTATGCTTAGAAGCTCAAACATATGTTCATGATCATAAAACTAGTAACTCACTGATATCTGTTTTCTGCATTGCTAAAACATTTCATTTGAAATGTTAGAAACATCTTTAATGTGGGCAAGCTTTAGTTTTAACTTTGTTCAAACTATCATTCTCTAACAGAGAAAGAAGGTTTTCAGCACTTGTGTGCTTTCTTTCTGTTCATTTGCTTAGTTGCACTAACAGAGTGTTACTCTACACAGAAGCGCTAAACTGAGCGTTTTATGCTTAGAAGCTCAAACATATGTTCATGATCATAAAACTAGTAACTCACTGATATCTGTTTTCTGCATTGCTAAAACATTTCATTTGAAATGTTAGAAACATCTTTAATGTGGGCAAGCTTTAGTTTTAACTTTGTTCAAACTATCATTCTCTAACAGAGAAAGAAGGTTTTCAGCACTTGTTTGCTTTCTTTCTGTTCATTTGCTTAGTTGCACTAACAGAGTGTTACTCTTACACAGAAGCGCTAAACTGAGCGTTTTATGCTTAGAAGCTCAAACATATGTTCATGATCATAAAACTAGTAACTCACTGATATCTGTTTTCTGCATTGCTAAAACATTTCATTTGAAATGTTAGAAACATCTTTAATGTGGGCAAGCTTTAGTTTTAACTTTGTTCAAACTATCATTCTCTAACAGAGAAAGAAGGTTTTCAGCACTTGTTTGCTTTCTTTCTGTTCATTTGCTTAGTTGCACTAACAGAGTGTTACTCTTACACAGAAGCGCTAAACTGAGCGTTTTATGCTTAGAAGCTCAAACATATGTTCATGATCATAAAACTAGTAACTCACTGATATCTGTTTTCTGCATTGCTAAAACATTTCATTTGAAATGTTAGAAACATCTTTAATGTGGGCAAGCTTTAGTTTTAACTTTGTTCAAACTATCATTCTCTAACAGAGAAAGAAGGTTTTCAGCACTTGTTTGCTTTCTTTCTGTTCATTTGCTTAGTTGCACTAACAGAGTGTTACTCTACACAGAAGCGCTAAACTGAGCGTTTTATGCTTAGAAGCTCAAACATATGTTCATGATCATAAAACTAGTAACTCACTGATATCTGTTTTCTGCATTGCTAAAACATTTCATTTGAAATGTTAGAAACATCTTTAATGTGGGCAAGCTTTAGTTTTAACTTTGTTCAAACTATCATTCTCTAACAGAGAAAGAAGGTTTTCAGCACTTGTTTGCTTTCTTTCTGTTCATTTGCTTAGTTGCACTAACAGAGTGTTACTCTTCACAGAAGCGCTAAACTGAGCGTTTTATGCTTAGAAGCTCAAACATATGTTCATGATCATAAAACTAGTAACTCACTGATATCTGTTTTCTGCATTGCTAAAACATTTCATTTGAAATGTTAGAAACATCTTTAATGTGGGCAAGCTTTAGTTTTAACTTTGTTCAAACTATCATTCTCTAACAGAGAAAGAAGGTTTTCAGCACTTGTTTGCTTTCTTTCTGTTCATTTGCTTAGTTGCACTAACAGAGTGTTACTCTTCACAGAAGCGCTAAACTGAGCGTTTTATGCTTAGAAGCTCAAACATATGTTCATGATCATAAAACTAGTAACTCACTGATATCTGTTTTCTGCATTGCTAAAACATTTCATTTGAAATGTTAGAAACATCTTTAATGTGGGCAAGCTTTAGTTTTAACTTTGTTCAAACTATCATTCTCTAACAGAGAAAGAAGGTTTTCAGCACTTGTGTGCTTTCTTTCTGTTCATTTGCTTAGTTGCACTAACAGAGTGTTACTCTACACAGAAGCGCTAAACTGAGCGTTTTATGCTTAGAAGCTCAAACATATGTTCATGATCATAAAACTAGTAACTCACTGATATCTGTTTTCTGCATTGCTAAAACATTTCATTTGAAATGTTAGAAACATCTTTAATGTGGGCAAGCTTTAGTTTTAACTTTGTTCAAACTATCATTCTCTAACAGAGAAAGAAGGTTTTCAGCACTTGTGTGCTTTCTTTCTGTTCATTTGCTTAGTTGCACTAACAGAGTGTTACTCTTCACAGAAGCGCTAAACTGAGCGTTTTATGCTTATAAGCTCAAACATATGTTCATGATCATAAAACTAGTAACTCACTGATATCTGTTTTCTGCATTGCTAAAACATTTCATTTGAAATGTTAGAAACATCTTTAATGTGGGCAAGCTTTAGTTTTAACTTTGTTCAAACTATCATTCTCTAACAGAGAAAGAAGGTTTTCAGCACTTGTGTGCTTTCTTTCTGTTCATTTGCTTAGTTGCACTAACAGAGTGTTACTCTTCACAGAAGCGCTAAACTGAGCGTTTTATGCTTATAAGCTCAAACATATGTTCATGATCATAAAACTAGTAACTCACTGATATCTGTTTTCTGCATTGCTAAAACATTTCATTTGAAATGTTAGAAACATCTTTAATGTGGGCAAGCTTTAGTTTTAACTTTGTTCAAACTATCATTCTCTAACAGAGAAAGAAGGTTTTCAGCACTTGTGTGCTTTCTTTCTGTTCATTTGCTTAGTTGCACTAACAGAGTGTTACTCTACACAGAAGCGCTAAACTGAGCGTTTTATGCTTATAAGCTCAAACATATGTTCATGATCATAAAACTAGTAACTCACTGATATCTGTTTTCTGCATTGCTAAAACATTTCATTTGAAATGTTAGAAACATCTTTAATGTGGGCAAGCTTTAGTTTTAACTTTGTACAAACTATCATTCTCTAACAGAGAAAGAAGGTTTTCTGCACTGTGTGCTTTCTTTCTGTTCATTTGCTTAGTTGCACTAACAGAGTGTTACTCTTACACAGAAGCGCTAAACTGAGCGTTTTATGCTTAGAAGCTCAAACATATGTTCATGATCATAAAACTAGTAACTCACTGATATCTGTTTTCTGCATTGCTAAAACATTTCATTTGAAATGTTAGAAACATCTTTAATGTGGGCAAGCTTTAGTTTTAACTTTGTACAAACTATCATTCTCTAACAGAGAAAGAAGGTTTTCAGCACTTGTGGCTTTCTTTCTGTTCATTTGCTTAGTTGCACTAACAGAGTGTTACTCTTCACAGAAGCGCTAAACTGAGCGTTTTATGCTTAGAAGCTCAAACATATGTTCATGATCATAAAACTAGTAACTCACTGAATCTGTTTTCTGCATTGCTAAAACATTTCATTTGAAATGTTAGAAACATCTTTAATGTGGGCAAGCTTTAGTTTTAACTTTGTCACAAACTATCATTCTCTAACAGAGAAAGAAGGTTTTCAGCACTTCTGTGCTTTCTTTCTGTTCATTTGCTTAGTTGCACTAACAGAGTGTTACTCTTCACAGAAGCGCTAAACTGAGCGTTTTATGCTTAGAAGCTCAAACATATGTTCATGATCATAAAACTAGTAACTCACTGAATCTGTTTTCTGCATTGCTAAAACATTTCATTTGAAATGTTAGATACATCTTTCATGTGGGCAAGCTTATGTCTTAACTTTGTACAAACTATCATTCTCTAATCAGAGAAAGAAGGTTTTCAGCACTTCTGTGCTTTCTTTCTGTTCATTTGCTTAGTTGCACTAACAGAGTGTTACTCTTCACAGAAGCGCTAAACTGAGCGTTTTATGCTTAGAAGCTCAAACATATGTTCATGATCATAAAACTAGTAACTCACTGATATCTGTTTTCTGCATTGCTAAAACATTTCATTTGAAATGTTAGAAACATCTTTAATGTGGGCAAGCTTTAGTCTTAACTTTGTTACAAACTATCATTCTCTAACAGAGAAAGAAGGTTTTCAGCACTTGTTGGCTTTCTTTCTGTTCATTTGCTTAGTTGCACTAACAGAGTGTTACTCTTCACAGAAGCGCTAAACTGAGCGTTTTATGCTTATAAGCTCAAACATATGTTCATGATCATAAAACTAGTAACTCACTGATATCTGTTTTCTGCATTGCTAAAACATTTCATTTGAAATGTTAGAAACATCTTTAATGTGGGCAAGCTTTAGTCTTAACTTTGTTCAAAACTATCATTCTCTAACAGAGAAAGAAGGTTTTCAGCACTGTGTGCTTTCTTTCTGTTCATTTGCTTAGTTGCACTAACAGAGTGTTGCTGTTCACAGAAGTGCTAAACTGAGTGTCTTATGCTTAGAAGATCAAACATATGTTCATGATCATAAAACTAATAACTCACTGAAATCTGTTTTCTGCATTGCTAAAACATTTCATTTAAGATGTTAGATAAATCTTTCATGTGGGCAAGCTATAGTCTTAACTTTGCACAAACTATCGTTCTCTGACAGAGAAAGAAGGTTTTCTCAAACTGTGGGCTTTCTTTCTGTTAATTTACTTAGTTGCACTAACAGAGTGTTACTGGTCACTAGAAGCGCTAAACTGAGCGTTTTATGCTTAGAAGCTCAAACATGAGTTCATGATCATAAAACTAGTAACTCACTGAAATCGGTTTTCTGCATTGCTAAAACATTTCATTTAAGATGTTAGATACATCTTTCATGTGGGCAAGCTTATGTCTTAACTTTGTACAAACTATCATTCTCTAACAGAGAAAGAAGGTTTTCAGCACTTGTGGGCTTTCTTTCTGTTCATTTACTTAGTTGCACTAACAGAGTGTTACTGTTCACAGAAGCGCTAAACTGAGCGTTTTATGCTTAGAAGCTCAAACATATGTTCATGATCATAAAACTAGTAACTCACTGATATCTGTTTTCTGCATTGCTAAAACATTTCATTTGAATGTTAGAAACATCTTTAATGTGGGCAAGCTTTAGTCTTAACCTTGTCACAACTATCATTCTCTAACAGAGAAAGAAGGTTTTCTCGCACTCTGTGGCTTTCTTTCTGTTCATTTGCTTAGTTGCACTAACAGAGTGTTACTCTTCACAGAAGCTGCTAAACTGAGCGTTTTATGCTTAGAAGCTCAAACATATGTTCATGATCATAAAACTAGTAACTCACTGAATCTGTTTTCTGCATTGCTAAAACATTTCATTTGAAGATGTTAGAAACATCTTTAATGTGGGCAAGCTATAGTCTTAACTTTGCTACAAACTATCATTCTCTAACAGAGAAAGAAGGTTTTCAGCACTTCTGTGCTTTCTTTCTGTTCATTTGCTTAGTTGCACTAACAGAGTGTTACTGTTCACAGAAGCGCTAAACTGAGCGCTTTATGCTTGGAACCTCAAACATATGTTCATGATCATAAAACTAATAACTCACTGAAATCTGTTTTCTGCATTGCTAAAACATTTCATTTAAGATGTTAGATAAATCTTTCATGTGGGCAAGCTTATGTCTTAACTTTGCACAAACTATCGTTCTCTGACAGAGAAAGAAGGTTTTCTCAAACTGTGGGCTTTCTTTCTGTTAATTTACTTAGTTGCACTAACAGAGTGTTACTGGTCATAGAAGCGCTAAACTGAGCGTTTTATGCTTAGGAGCTCAAACATGAGTTCATGATCATAAAACTAATAACTCACTGAAATCTGTTTTCTGCATTGCTAAAACATTGCATTTAAGATGTTAGATAAATCTTTCATGTGGGCAAGCTTATGTCTTAACTTTGCACAAACTATCGTTCTCTGACAGAGAAAGAAGGTTTTCTCAAACTGTGGGCTTTCTTTCTGTTCATTTGCTTAGTTGCACTAACAGAGTGTTACTGTTCACAGAAGCGCTAAACTGAGCGTTTTATGCTTAGAAGCTCAAACATATGTTCATGATCATAAAACTAGTAACTCACTGAAATCCTGTTTTCTGCATTGCTAAAACATTTCATTTTAAATGTTAGAAACATCTTTAATGTGGGCAAGCTTTAGTCTTAACTTTGTCACAAACTATCATTCTCTAACAGAGAAAGAAGGTTTTCTCAACTGTGGCTTTCTTTCTGTTCATTTGCTTAGTTGCACTAACAGAGTGTTACTCGTCACAGAAGCGCTAAACTGAGCGTTTTATGCTTAGAAGCTCAAACATATGTTCATGATCATAAAACTAGTAACTCACTGAATCTGTTTTCTGCATTGCTAAAACATTTCATTTAAGATGTTATAATCATCTTTCATGTGGGCAAGCTTATGTCTTAACTTTGTACAAACTATCATTCTCTAACAGAGAAAGAAGGTTTTTAGCACTTCTGTGGCTTTCTTTCTGTTCATTTGCTTAGTTGCACTAACAGAGTGTTACTGTTCACAGAAGTGCTAAACTGAGTGTCTTATGCTTAGAAGATCAAACATATGTTCATGATCATAAAACTAGTAACTCACTGAATCTAGTTTTTCTGCATTGCTAAAACATTTCATTTAAGATGTTAGAAACATCTTTCATGTGGGCAAGCTTATGTCTTAACTTTGTACAAACTATCATTCTCTAACAGAGAAAGAAGGTTTTCAGCACTTGTGGGCTTTCTTTCTGTTCATTTGCTTAGTTGCACTAACAGAGTGTTACTGTTCACAGAAGCGCTAAACTGAGCGTTTTATGCTTAGAAGCTCAAACATATGTTCATGATCATAAAACTAATAACTCACTGAAATCTGTTTTCTGCATTGCTAAAACATTTCATTTAAGATGTTAGATAACATCTTTCATGTGGGCAAGCTTATGTCTTAACTTTGCTACAAACTATCATTCTCTGACAGAGAAAGAAGGTTTTCTCAAACTGTGGCTTTCTTTCTGTTCATTTACTTAGTTGCACTAACAGAGTGTTACTGTTCACAGAAGCGCTAAACTGAGCGTTTTATGCTTAGAAGCTCAAACATATGTTCATGATCATAAAACTAGTAACTCACTGAAATCCTGTTTTCTGCATTGCTAAAACATTTCATTTTTAATGTAGAAACATCTTTAATGTGGTCAAGCTTTAGTCTTAACCTTGCACAAACTATCATTCTCTAACAAATAAAGAAGGTTTTCTCAAACTGTGGGCTTTCTTTCTGTTCATTTACTTAGTTGCACTAACAGAGTGTTACTGGTCACAGAAGCGCTAAACTGAGCGTTTTATGCTTAGAAGCTCAAACATGAGTTCATGATCATAAAACTAGTAACTCACTGAAATCTGTTTTCTGCATTGCTAAAACATTTCATTTAAGATGTTAGAATTCATTATTCATGTGGGCAAGCTTATGTCTTAACTTTGTACAAACTATCATTCTCTAACAGAGAAAGAAGGTTTTTCAGCACTTGTGTGCTTTCTTTCTGTTCATTTGCTTAGTTGCACTAACAGAGTGTTACTCTTCACAGAAGCGCTAAACTGAGCGTTTTATGCTTACAAGCTCAAACATATGTTCATGATCATAAAACTAGTAACTCACTGATATCTGTTTTCTGCATTGCTAAAACATTTCATTTGAAATGTTAGAAACATCTTTAATGTGGGCAAGCTTTAGTTTTAACTTTGTACAAACTATCATTCTCTAACAGAGAAAGAAGGTTTTCTGCACTTGTGGGCTTTCTTTCTGTTCATTTGCTTAGTTGCACTAACAGAGTGTTACTCTTCACAGAAGCGCTAAACTGAGCGTTTTATGCTTACAAGCTCAAACATATGTTCATGATCATAAAACTAGTAACTCACTGATATCTGTTTTCTGCATTGCTAAAACATTTCATTTGAAATGTTAGAAACATCTTTAATGTGGGCAAGCTTTAGTCTTAACTTTGCACAAACTATCATTCTCTAACAGAGAAAGAAGGTTTTCTCAATCTGTGGCTTTCTTTCTGTTCATTTGCTTAGTTGCACTAACAGAGTGTTACTGTTCACAGAAGCGCTAAACTGAGCGTTTTATGCTTAGAAGCTCAAACATGAGTTCATGATCATAAAACTAGTAACTCACTGAAATCTGTTTTCTGCATTGCTAAAACATTTCATTTAAGATGTTAGATACATT
This sequence comes from allo-octoploid hybrid of Carassius auratus x Cyprinus carpio, assembly GCA_024542945.1. Classification (NCBI taxonomy): domain Eukaryota; kingdom Metazoa; phylum Chordata; class Actinopteri; order Cypriniformes; species allo-octoploid hybrid of Carassius auratus x Cyprinus carpio. The sequence continues at coordinate 225,707 of JANHFF010000339.1, read as the reverse complement.
ATTCATGTGGGCAAGCTTATGTCTTAACTTTGTACAAACTATCATTCTCTATCAGAGAAAGAAGGTTTTTAGCACTTCTGGGCTTTCTTTCTGTTCATTTGCTTAGTTGCACTAACAGAGTGTTACTGTTCACAGAAGTGCTAAACTGAGCGTCTTATGCTTAGAAGCTCAAACATATGTTCATGATCATAAAACTAGTAACTCACTGAAATCTGTTTTCTGCATTGCTAAAACATTTCATTTAAGATGTTAGAAACATCTTTCATGTGGGCAAGCTTTAGTCTTAACTTTGAACAAACTATCATTCTCTAACAGAGAAAGAAGGTTTTCAGCACTTGTGTGCTTTCTTTCTGTTCATTTGCTTAGTTGCACTAACAGAGTGTTACTCTTCACAGAAGCGCTAAACTGAGCGTTTTATGCTTAGAAGCTCAAACATATGTTCATGATCATAAAACTAGTAACTCACTGATATCTGTTTTCTGCATTGCTAAAACATTTCATTTGAAATGTTAGAAACATCTTTAATGTGGGCAAGCTTTAGTCTTAACTTTGTCACAAACTATCATTCTCTAACAGAGAAAGAAGGTTTTCTGCACTCTGTGGCTTTCTTTCTGTTCATTTGCTTAGTTGCACTAACAGAGTGTTACTCTTCACAGAAGCTGCTAAACTGAGCGTTTTATGCTTAGAAGCTCAAACATATGTTCATGATCATAAAACTAGTAACTCACTGATATCTGTTTTCTGCATTGCTAAAACATTTCATTTGAAATGTTAGAAACATCTTTAATGTGGGCAAGCTATAGTCTTAACTTTGCACAAACTATCATTCTCTAACAGAGAAAGAAGGTTTTAGCAATTCTGGGCTTTCTTTCTGTTCATTTGCTTAGTTGCACTAACAGAGTGTTACCGTTCACAGAAGCGCTAAACTGAGCGCTTTATGCTTAGAACCTCAAACATATGTTCATGATCATAAAACTAATAACTCACTGAAATCTGTTTTCTGCATTGCTAAAACATTTCATTTAAGATGTTAGATAAATCTTTCATGTGGGCAAGCTTATGTCTTAACTTTGCACAAACTATCATTCTCTGACAGAGAAAGAAGGTTTTCTCAAACTGTGGGCTTTCTTTCTGTTAATTTACTTAGTTGCACTAACAGAGTGTCACTGGTCATAGAAGCGCTAAACTGAGCGTTTTATGCTTAGAAGCTCAAACATGAGTTCATGATCATAAAACTAGTAACTCACTGAAATCTGTTTTCTGCATTGCTAAAACATTTAATTTAAGATGTTAGAAACATCTTTCATGTGGGCAAGCTTATGTCTTAACTTTGCACAAACTATCATTCTCTGACAGAGAAAGAAGGTTTTCTCAAACTGTGGGCTTTCTTTCTGTTAATTTGCTTAGTTGCACTAACAGAGTGTTACTGGTCACAGAAGCGCTAAACTGAGCGTTTTATGCTTAGAAGCTCAAACATGAGTTCATGATCATAAAACTAGTAACTCACTGAAATCTGTTTTCTGCATTGCTAAAACATTTCATTTAAGATGTTAGATTACATTATTCATGTGGGCAAGCTTATGTCTTAACTTTGTACAAACTATCATTCTCTATCAGAGAAAGAAGGTTTTTAGCACTTCTGGGCTTTCTTTCTGTTCATTTGCTTAGTTGCACTAACAGAGTGTTACTGTTCACAGAAGTGCTAAACTGAGCGTCTTATGCTTAGAAGCTCAAACATATGTTCATGATCATAAAACTAATAACTCACTGAAATCTGTTTTCTGCATTGCTAAAACATTTCATTTAAGATGTTAGAAACATCTTTCATGTGGGCAAGCTTATGTCTTAACTTTGCACAAACTATCATTCTCTAACAGAGAAAGAAGGTTTTCAGCACTTCTGGGCTTTCTTTCTGTTCATTTGCTTAGTTGCACTAACAGAGTGTTACTGTTCACAGAAGCGCTAAACTGAGCGCTTTATGCTTAGACCTCAAACATATGTTCATGATCATAAAACTAATAACTCACTGAACTCTGTTTTCTGCATTGCTAAAACATTGCATTTAAGATGTTAGAAACATCTTACATGTGGGCAAGCTTATGTCTTAACTTTGCACAAACTATCATTCTCTGACAGAGAAAGAAGGTTTTCTCAAACTGTGGGCTTTCTTTCTGTTCATTTGCTTAGTTGCACTAACAGAGTGTTACTGGTCACAGAAGCGCTAACTGAGCGTTTTATGCTTAGAAGCTCAAACATGAGTTCATGATCATAAAACTAGTAACTCACTGAAATCTGTTTTCTGCATTGCTAAAACATTTCATTTAAGATGTTAGAATCATTATTCATGTGGGCAAGCTTATGTCTTAACTTTGTACAAACTATCATTCTCTAACAGAGAAAGAAGGTTTTCTCAGCACTGTGGGCTTTCTTTCTGTTCATTTGCTTAGTTGCACTAACAGAGTGTTACTGTTCACAGAAGCTGCTAAACTGAGCGTCTTATGCTTAGAAGCTCAAACATATGTTCATGATCATAAAACTAGTAACTCACTGAAATCTGTTTTCTGCATTGCTAAAACATTTCATTTAAGATGTTAGAAACATCTTTCATGTGGGCAAGCTTATGTCTTAACTTTGTACAAACTATCATTCTCTAACAGAGAAAGAAGGTTTTCAGCACTTGTGGCTTTCTTTCTGTTCATTTGCTTAGTTGCACTAACAGAGTGTTACTGTTCACAGAAGCGCTAAACTGAGCGTTTTATGCTTAGAAGCTCAAACATATGTTCATGATCATAAAACTAGTAACTCACTGAAATCCGTTTTCTGCATTGCTAAAACATTTCATTTTAATGTAAGAAACATCTTTAATGTGGTCAAGCTTTAGTCTTAACCTTGCACAAACTATCATTCTCTAACAAAGAAAGAAGGTTTTCTCCATCTGTGGGCTTTCTTTCTGTTCATTTGCTTAGTTGCACTAACAGAGTGTTGCTGTTCACAGAAGTGCTAAACTGAGTGTCTTATGCTTAGAAGATCAAACATATGTTCATGATCATAAAACTAATAACTCACTGAAATCTGTTTTCTGCATTGCTAAAACATTTATTTAAGATGTTACAAACATCTTTAATGTGGGCAAGCTATAGTCTTAACTTTGCACAAACTATCATTCTCTAACAGAGAAAGAAGGTTTTTAGCAATTCTGGGCTTTCTTTCTGTTCATTTGCTTAGTTGCACTAACAGAGTGTTACCGTTCACAGAAGCGCTAAACTGAGCGCTTTATGCTTAGAACCTCAAACATATGTTCATGATCATAAAACTAATAACTCACTGAAATCTGTTTTCTGCATTGCTAAAACATTTCATTTAAGATGTTAGATAAATCTTTCATGTGGGCAAGCTTATGTCTTAACTTTGCACAAACTATCGTTCTCTGACAGAGAAAGAAGGTTTTCTCAAACTGTGGGCTTTCTTTCTGTTAATTTACTTAGTTGCACTAACAGAGTGTCACTGGTCATAGAAGCGCTAAACTGAGCGTTTTATGCTTAGAAGCTCAAACATGAGTTCATGATCATAAAACTAGTAACTCACTGAAATCTGTTTTCTGCATTGCTAAAACATTTAATTTAAGATGTTAGATAAATTATTCATGTGGGCAAGCTTATGTCTTAACTTTGCACAAACTATCGTTCTCTGACAGAGAAAGAAGTTTTTCTCAAACTGTGGGCTTTCTTTCTGTTAATTTACTTAGTTGCACTAACAGATTGTTACTGGTCACAGAAGCGCTAAACTGAGCGTTTTATGCTTAGAAGCTCAAACATGACTTCATGATCATAAAACTAGTAACTCACTGAAATCTGTTTTCTGCATTGCTAAAACATTTCATTTAAGATGTTAGATTCATTATTCATGTGGGCAAGCTTATGTCTTAACTTTGTACAAACTATCATTCTCTATCAGAGAAAGAAGGTTTTTAGCACTTCTGGGCTTTCTTTCTGTTCATTTGCTTAGTTGCACTAACAGAGTGTTACTGTTCACAGAAGTGCTAAACTGAGCGTCTTATGCTTAGAAGCTCAAACATATGTTCATGATCATAAAACTAATAACTCACTGAAATCAGTTTTCTGCATTGCTAAAACATTTCATTTAAGATGTTAGAAACATCTTTCATGTGGGCAAGCTTATGTCTTAACTTTGCACAAACTATCATTCTCTAACAGAGAAAGAAGGTTTTCAGCACTTCTGGGCTTTCTTTCTGTTCATTTGCTTAGTTGCACTAACAGAGTGTTACTGTTCACAGAAGCGCTAAACTGAGCGCTTTATGCTTAGAACCTCAAACATATGTTCATGATCATAAAACTAATAACTCACTGAACTCTGTTTTCTGCATTGCTAAAACATTGCATTTAAGATGTTAGAAACATCTTACATGTGGGCAAGCTTATGTCTTAACTTTGCACAAACTATCATTCTCTGACAGAGAAAGAAGGTTTTCTCAAACTGTGGGCTTTCTTTCTGTTAATTTACTTAGTTGCACTAACAGAGTGTTACTGGTCATAGAAGCGCTAAACTGAGCGTTTTATGCTTAGAAGCTCAAACATGAGTTCATGATCATAAAACTAGTAACTCACTGAAATCTGTTTTCTGCATTGCTAAAACATTTCATTTAAGATGTTAGATTCATTATTCATGTGGGCAAGCTTATGTCTTAACTTTGTACAAACTATCATTCTCTAACAGAGAAAGAAGGTTTTCTCAAACTGTGGGCTTTCTTTCTGTTCATTTGCTTAGTTGCACTAACAGAGTGTTACTGTTCAAAGAAGTGCTGAACTGAGCGTCTTATGCTTAGAAGCTCAAACATATGTTCATGATCATAAAACTAATAACTCACTGAAATCTGTTTTCTGCATTGCTAAAACATTTCATTTAAGATGTTAGATTCATTATTCATGTGGGCAAGCTTATGTCTTAACTTTGTACAAACTATCATTCTCTATCAGAGAAAGAAGGTTTTTAGCACTTCTGGGCTTTCTTTCTGTTCATTTGCTTAGTTGCACTAACAGAGTGTTACTGTTCACAGAAGTGCTAAACTGAGCGTCTTATGCTTAGAAGCTCAAACATATGTTCATGATCATAAAACTAATAACTCACTGAAATCTGTTTTCTGCATTGCTAAAACATTTCATTTAAGATGTTAGAAACATCTTACATGTGGGCAAGCTTATGTCTTAACTTTGCACAAACTATCATTCTCTATCAGAGAAAGAAGGTTTTCTCAAACTGTGGGCTTTCTTTCTGTTAATTTGCTTAGTTGCACTAACAGAGTGTTACTGGTCACAGAAGCGCTAAACTGAGCGTTTTATGCTTAGAAGCTCAAACATATGTTCATGATCATAAAACTAATAACTCACTGAAATCTGTTTTATGCATTGCTAAAACATTTCATTTAAGATGTTAGAAACCTCTTTAATGTGGGCAAGCTATAGTCTTAACTTTGCACAAACTATCATTCTCAAACAGAAACAGAAGGTTTTCAGCACTTCTGGGCTTTCTTTCTGTTCATTTGCTTAGTTGCACTAACAGAGTGTTACTGTTCACAGAAACGCTAAGCTGAGTGTCTTATGCTTAGAAGCACAAAAAAATATGTTCATGATCATAAAACTAATAACTCACTGAAATCTGTTTTCTGCATTGCTAAAACATTACATTTAAGATGTTAGAAACATCTTACATGTGGGCAAGCTTATGTCTTAAATTTGCACAAACTATCATTCTCTGACAGAGAAAGAAGGTTTTCTCAAACTGTGGGCTTTCTTTCTGTTAATTTGCTTAGTTGCACTAACAGAGTGTTACTGGTCACAGAAGCGCTAAACTGAGCGTTTTATGCTTAGAAGCTCAAACATGAGTTCATGATCATAAAACTAGTAACTCACTGAAATCTGTTTTCTGCATTGCTAAAACATTTCATTCAAGATGTTAGATAAATCTTTCATGTGGGCAAGCTTATGTCTTAACTTTGCACAAACTATCATTCTCTAACACAGAAAGAAGGTTTTCAGCACTTCTGGGCTTTCTTTCTGTTCATTTGCTTAGTTGCACTAACAGAGTGTTACTGGTCACAGAAGCGCTAAACTGAGCGTTTTATGCTTAGAAGCTCAAACATGAGTTCATGATCATAAAACTAGTAACTCACTGAAATCTGTTTTCTGCATTGCTAAAACATTTAATTTAAGATGTTAGATAAATCTTTCATGTGGGCAAGCTTATGTCTTAACTTTGCACAAACTATCGTTCTCTGACAGAGAAAGAAGGTTTTCTCAAACTGTGGGCTTTCTTTCTGTTAATTTACTTAGTTGCACTAACAGAGTGTTACTGGTCACAGAAGCGCTAAACTGAGCGTTTTATGCTTAGAAGCTCAAACATGAGTTCATGATCATAAAACTAGTAACTCACTGAAATCTGTTTTCTGCATTGCTAAAACATTTCATTTAAGATGTTAGATTCATTATTCATGTGGGCAAGCTTATGTCTTAACTTTGCACAAACTATCATTCTCTATCAGAGAAAGAAGGATTTCAGCACTTGTGGGCTTTCTTTCTGTTCATTTACTTAGTTGCACTAACAGAGTGTTACTATTCACAGAAGCGCTAAACTGAGTGTTTTATGCTTAGAAGCTCAAACATGAGTTCATGGTCATAAAACTAGTAACTCACTGAAATCTGTTTTCTGCATTGCTAAAACATTTCATTTAAGATGTTACAAACATCTTTAATGTGGGCAAGCTATAGTCTTAACTTTGCACAAACTATCATTCTCTGACAGAGAAAGAAGGTTTTCTCAAACTGTGGGCTTTCTTTCTGTTAATTTGCTTAGTTGCACTAACAGAGTGTTACTGGTCATAGAAGCGCTAAACTGAGCGTTTTATGCTTAGAAGCTCAAACATGAGTTCATGATCATAAAACTAGTAACTCACTGAAATCTGTTTTCTGCATTGCTAAAACATTACATTTAAGATGTTAGATAAATATTTCATGTGGGCAAGCTTATGTCTTAACTTTGCACAAACTATCATTCTCTAACAGAGAAAGAAGGTTTTCTCAAACTGTGGGCTTTCTTTCTGTTCATTTGCTTAGTTGCACTAACAGAGTGTTACTGGTCACAGAAGCGCTAAACTGAGCGTTTTATGCTTAGAACCTCAAACATATGTTCATGATCATAAAACTAATAACTCACTGAACTCTGTTTTCTGCATTGCTAAAACATTGCATTTAAGATGTTAGAAACATCTTACATGTGGGCAAGCTTATGTCTTAACTTTGCACAAACTATCATTCTCTAACAGAGAAAGAAGGTTTTCTCAAACTGTGGGCTTTCTTTCTGTTAATTTACTTAGTTGCACTAACAGAGTGTTACTGGTCATAGAAGCGCTAAACTGAGCGTTTTATGCTTAGAAGCTCAAACATGAGTTCATGATCATAAAACTAGTAACTCACTGAAATCTGTTTTCTGCATTGCTAAAACATTTCATTTAAGATGTTAGATTCATTATTCATGTGGGCAAGCTTATGTCTTAACTTTGTACAAACTATCATTCTCTAACAGAGAAAGAAGGTTTTCTCAAACTGTGGGCTTTCTTTCTGTTCATTTGCTTAGTTGCACTAACAGAGTGTTACTGTTCAAAGAAGTGCTGAACTGAGCGTCTTATGCTTAGAAGCTCAAACATATGTTCATGATCATAAAACTAATAACTCACTGAAATCTGTTTTCTGCATTGCTAAAACATTTCATTTAAGATGTTACAAACATCTTTAATGTGGGCAAGCTATAGTCTTAACTTTGAACAAACTATCATTCTCTAACAGAGAAAGAAGGTTTTCAGCACTTCTGGGCCTTCTTTCTGTTCATTTGCTTAGTTGCACTAACAGAGTGTTACTGTTCACAGAAGCGCTAAACTGAGCGCTTTATGCTTAGAACCTCAAACATATGTTCATGATCATAAAACTAATAACTCACTGAAATCAGTTTTCTGCATTGCTAAAACATTGCATTTAAGATGTTAGAAACATCTTACATGTGGGCAAGCTTATGTCTTAACTTTGCACAAACTATCATTCTCTGACAGAGAAAGAAGGTTTTATCAAACTGTGGGCTTTCTTTCTGTTAATTTGCTTAGTTGCACTAACAGAGTGTTACTGGTCACAGAAGCGCTAAACTGAGCGTTTTATGCTTAGAAGCTCAAACATGAGTTCATGATCATAAAACTAGTAACTCACTGAAATCTGTTTTCTGCATTGCTAAAACATTTCATTTAAGATGTTAGATTCATTATTCATATGGGCAAGCTTATGTCTTAACTTTGTACAAACTATCATTCTCTATCAGAGAAAGAAGGTTTTTAGCACTTCTGGGCTTTCTTTCTGTTCATTTGCTTAGTTGCACTAACAGAGTGTTACTGTTCAAAGAAGTGCTAAACTGAGAGTCTTATGCTTAGAACCTCAAACATATGTTCATGATCATAAAACTTGTAACTCACTGAAATCTGTTTTCTGCATTGCTAAAATATTTCATTTAAGATGTTAGAAACATCTTACATGTGGGCAAGCTTATGTCTTAACTTTGCACAAACTGTCATTCTCTATCAGAGAAAGAAGGTTTTCTCAAACTGTGGGCTTTCTTTCTGTTCATTTGCTTAGTTGCACTAACAGAGTGTTACTGGTCACAGAAGCGCTAAACTGAGCGCTTTATGCTAAGAACCTCAAACATATGTTCATGATCATAAAACTAATAACTCACTGAAATCAGTTTTCTGCATTGCTAAAACATTGCATTTAAGATGTTAGAAACATCTTACATGTGGGCAAGCTTATGTCTTAAATTTGCACAAACTATCATTCTCTGACAGAGAAAGAAGGTTTTCAGCACTTCTGGGCCTTCTTTCTGTTCATTTGCTTAGTTGCACTAACAGAGTGTTACTGTTCACAGAAGCGCTAAACTGAGCGCTTTATGCTTAGAACCTCAAACATATGCTCATGATCATAAAACTAATAACTCACTGAAATCTGTTTTATGCATTGCTAAAACATTTCATTTAAGATGTTAGAAACATCTTTAATGTGGGCAAGCTATAGTCTTAACTTTGCACAAACTATCATTCTCAAACAGAAACAGAAGGTTTTCAGCACTTCTGGGCTTTCTTTCTGTTCATTTGCTTAGTTGCACTAACAGAGTGTTACTGTTCACAGAAACGCTAAGCTGAGTGTCTTATGCTTAGAAGCTCAAACATGAGTTCATGATCATAAAACTAGTAACTCACTGAAATCTGTTTTCTGCATTGCTAAAACATTTCATTTAAGATGTTAGATTCATTATTCATGTGGGCAAGCTTATGTCTTAACTTTGTACAAACTATCATTCTCTATCAGAGAAAGAAGGTTTTTAGCACTTCTGGGCTTTCTTTCTGTTCATTTGCTTAGTTGCACTAACAGAGTGTTACTGTTCAAAGAAGTGCTGAACTGAGCGTCTTATGCTTAGAAGCTCAAACATATGTTCATGATCATAAAACTACTAACTCACTGAAATCTGTTTCATGCATTGCTAAAACATTTCATTTAAGATGTTAGAAACATCTTTAATGTGGGCAAGCTATAGTCTTAACTTTGCACAAACTATCATTCTCAAACAGAAACAGAAGGTTTTCAGCACTTCTGGGCTTTCTTTCTGTTCATTTGCTTAGTTGCACTAACAGAGTGTTACTGTTCACAGAAACGCTAAGCTGAGTGTCTTATGCTTAGAAGCCAGGGTTTTTCCTACATTGAAAATTTTTTGGCGGCCGCCAAAACGATTTTTTGTCCCGCCAAAGCCTTATTTGATCTGTAATTGGGTTTTGTGAATGAAGCAGGCTACAGACGGAGTGACGGAGAGAACGAGCACAGCGCTTCAACCCCGTGCGGGCACTCTCCGGCCCCTATTTTAACGATCTAAACGCAAAGTGTAAAGCGCAAGGCGCAGGTGCACTCAGGGCGTGTCCCAATCCACTTTTGCTAGTTTAACGATGGAAAAACGGTTGGCGCGCCCAGGCGCATGGTCTAAACGGGTTGTCCCTATTCTCTTAATGAGTAATGGGTGTTTTTTGGGCGTAACGTGCAATAAACTAATCAGAGTCCCATCTTCCAACGCAGAGCCAGTTGCGCTCGTGCCATGACGGATTTGCTATTTACACGGCGGAATTTGGAAAGCGCAAAGACAGAACGCGTCTCCGAGATGAAACAGAGCTGCTCGTGTGCGAGCAAATAGATAGCCTAATTCTGATACATGCGATGACTATCCATTATGAGATGTAGGCATTTTTATATTTAATTAGCCTACAAAAAATTCTTATGCATCGCAATCCTTTAATTTTTAATATTTGGCATGTTTGTGTGCTGCAGTGCGTCCCCGTGTTTAATAAGCAGCGTGTACGCGCGTTGTGGACCCGCCTATACTAACATGCTCTTGAAATAACAAAGAAAAACATTGCGCCAGACTTTAGACCAGGTTTGAGTTGGTCTATGGCGCAGTCTATTTTCAGCTCCTTAGCAATGCGCCTGAACACACCTCTTTTTTTAGACTAGCACGCCCATGGCGCACAAATGGGCGCAAATGCATTTGCTAATTAAACGACGTGGCGCTGGACGGGAAAATGCGAACGGCGCTGGACTGAAACTAGCAAACACACTTGCGGGTGTATGAGCCCTCCGTCTTCAGTTCTCTCTTTGCTTTCTCCCTCGCATCAAAATCAACTGATCCTAAAGTTCGGAAGACCGAATCCATGTTTCACGTGGTGCATTCGGAGAATATTTTTGCTGAATTACCGCTGGGTGTGAATTGCAGTCAAAAAAAAAAAAAAAAAAATTGCCTTCTCTTACAACTTGTGACAAGCATTCCGCACATGCAGCTGACATAACTTTAAATAAACGCAAAAAAAAAAAAAAAAAAAAATTAAATAAATAAAAAAAAAATGTTCTATCCAGTTATGAAGTGTTTTTGTGTGTGTTGACAAATCTTTCGCGATGTCCTAACAGCCATTCGCGACCTAATGACTCCTTTGAGCCGATTCATTATAATGAATGGTTAAAGCAGTTGGTCTGCCCGTCAGTGTCTGAATCGGTGTATAACAGATCATTACTTCTTAGAAGAACATACACATCTGAAATGAGAAAGTAAGTGTGCTTACCCCATTTAGCAAGAGTGTTTAGTAAAATTTAGCCTTAATAATCCACAGTATGTATAGGCCTCTGCCAATGTGTAGTAAATTACCTATAAACTAAATTGGTTTAAAGTTAGACTGGAGTGAGATGAAACTAGATCAAAGCACAAAGCAAGCTGTTGCTAGCTAGCTGCTAATTGTATTAAATTTTATATTGTAAAAATTACACTATTACACCTTTTAATGCTACGTTTTTAATGCTACTTTTTAATTGATATGATTATACTAAAATAATTATCAGGTCTATCAAAAAAGGATTTTATCTTTCAAAACTATGAAAGCCAGTCGTGGAAAAATCACAGCTTTTTTTGCAAAGAGGGCAAGAAAGGATGACAGTGAGGGTGACAGGTAATATCTGTGTCTGATAATTGCATAATTTGTAAATAGATAAATTGTGATACCTTTTACATTTTAAATATACTTTGGTATCGATGATGTTTACATGTTAAATAAGTTGTAATCGCTTTCTTTTACTATCTAGCCTGACAGTGATCGTTTTTTTTCATGAATAAATAGGATAAGAAAAAAAATCACAAATTGTTTTTTATTTTATTTCTGTTTCTTACTGTATTTATTTTAAATGTAACATTTATTGTCAATATTGGGCTTGCGGATCATGTGGGTACTAGGGTACTCTTTGCTGTGTGTGGATGACCATGTCGGTCAGCCACCACCGAAGACCAATTTTGACCCAGGAAAAACCCTGGAAGCACAAAAAAATATGTTCATGATCATAAAACTAATAACTCTCTGAAATCTGTTTTCTGCATTGCTAAAACATTACATTTAAGATGTTAGAAACATCTTACATGTGGGCAAGCTTATGTCTTAAATTTGCACAAACTATCATTCTCTGACAGAGAAAGAAGGTTTTCTCAAACTGTGGGCTTTCTTTCTGTTAATTTGCTTAGTTGCACTAACAGAGTGTTACTGGTCACAGAAGTGCTAAACTGAGCGTTTTATGCTTAGAAGCTCAAACATGAGTTCATGATCATAAAACTAGTAACTCACTGAAATCTGTTTTCTGCATTGATAAAACATTTCATTCAAGATGTTAGATAAATCTTTCATGTGGGCAAGCTTATGTCTTAACTTTGCACAAACTATCATTCTCTAACACAGAAAGAAGGTTTTCAGCACTTCTGGGCTTTCTTTCTGTTCATTTGCTTAGTTGCACTAACAGAGTGTTACTGGTCACAGAAGCGCTAAACTGAGCGCTTTATGCTAAGAACCTCAAACATATGTTCATGATCATAAAACTAATAACTCACTGAAATCTGTTTTCTGCATTGCTAAAACATTGCATTTAAGATGTTAGAAACATCTTACATGTGGGCAAGCTTATGTCTTAAATTTGCACAAACTATCATTCTCTGACAGAGAAAGAAGGTTTTCTCAAACTGTGGGCTTTCTTTCTGTTAATTTGCTTAGTTGCACTAACAGAGAAAGAAGGTTTTCAGCACTTCTGGGCTTTCTTTCTGTTCATTTGCTTAGTTGCACTAACAGAGTGTTACTGTTCACAGAAGCGCTAAACTGAGCGTTTTATGCTTAGAAGCTCAAACATGAGTTCATGATCATAAAATTAGTAACCCACTGAAATCCGTTTTCTGCATTGCTAAAACATTTCATTTTTAATGTAAGAAACATCTGTAATGTGGGCAAGCTTTAGTCTTAACTTTGCACAAACTTCCATTCTCTAACAGAGAAAGAAGGTTTTCTCCATCTGTGGGCTTTTTTTCTGTTCATTTGCTTAGTTGCACTTACAGAGTGTTGCTGTTCACAGAAGTGCTAAACTGAGTGTCTTATGCTTAGAAGCTCAAACATATGTTCATGATCATAAAACTAGTAACTCACTGAAATCTGTTTTCTGCATTGCTAAAACATTTCATTTAAGATGTTAGATACATTATTCATGTGGGCAAGCTTATGTCTTAACTTTGCACAAACTTTCATTCTCTATCAGAGAAAGAAGGTTTTTAGCACTTGTGGGCTTTCTTTCTTTTCATTTGCTTATTTGCACTAACAGAGGGTTACTGTTCACAGAAGTGCTAAACTGAGTGTCTTATGCTTAGAAGCTCAAACATATGTTCATGATCATAAAACTAATAACTCACTGAAATCTGTTTTCTGCATTGCTAAAACATTTCATTTAAGATGTTACAAACATCTTTAATGTGGGCAAGCTATAGTCTTAACTTTGAACAAACTATCATTCTCTAACAGAGAAAGAAGGTTTTCAGCACTTCTGGGCTTTCTTTCTGTTCATTTGCTTAGTTGCACTAACAGAGTGTTACTGGTCACAGAAGCGCTAAACTGAGCGTTTTATGCTTAGAAGCACAAACATATGTTCATGATCATAAAACTAATAACTCACTGAAATCTGTTTTCTGCATTGCTAAAACATTACATTTAAGATGTTAGATAAATATTTCATGTGGGCAAGCTTATGTCTTAACTTTGCACAAACTATCATTCTCTAACAGAGAAAGAAGGTTTTCTCAAACTGTGGGCTTTCTTTCTGTTCATTTGCTTAGTTGCACTAACAGATTGTTACTGGTCACAGAAGCGCTAAACTGAGCGTTTTATGCTTAGAAGCTCAAACATGACTTCATGATCATAAAACTAGTAACTCACTGAAATCTGTTTTCTGCATTGCTAAAACATTTATTTAAGATGATAGAAACATTATTCATGTGGGCAAGCTTATGTCTTAACTTTGTACAAACTATCATTTTCTATCAGAGAAAGAAGGTTTTTAGCACTTCTGGGCTTTCTTTCTGTTCATTTGCTTAGTTGCACTAACGGAGTGTTACTGTTCACAGAAGCGCTAAACTGAGCGCTTTATGCTTAGAACCTCAAACATATGTTCATGATCATAAAACTAATAACTCACTAAAATCTGTTTTCTGCATTGCTAAAACATTTCATTTAAGATGTTAGATAAATCTTTCATGTGGGCAAGCTTATGTCTTAACTTTGCACAAACTATCGTTCTCTGACAGAGAAAGAAGTTTTTCTCAAACTGTGGGCTTTCTTTCTGTTAATTTACTTAGTTGCACTAACAGAGTGTTACTGGTCATAGAAGCGCTAAACTGAGCGTTTTATGCTTAGAAGCTCAAACATGAGTTCATGATCAGAAAACTAGTAACTCACTGAAATCTGTTTTCTGCATTGCTAAAACATTTCATTTAAGATGTTAGATAAATCTTTCATGTGGGCAAGCTTATGTCTTAACTTTGCACAAACTATCGTTCTCTGACAGAGAAAGAAGGTTTTCTCAAACTGTGGGCTTTCTTTCTGTTAATTCACTTAGTTGCACTAACAGAGTGTTACTGGTCACAGAAGCGCTAAACTGAGCGTTTTATGCTTAGAAGCTCAAACATGAGTTCATGATCATAAAACTCAGTTCCTTTAGTTATGTTTGTATGAAAACCTTGTCGTTTGAAATTGTTGTTTTTTTATTTACTTATTTTTTGTTCGTTTGTTTTTTTTCTTCCCTGTGTTTATATGGGTCTTTGTGTTTCCAGAATTTTGTATAAAGAGGGGAAAAAAGAATGAATTCTTTCAAACTGCAAGCTGTTGTTTGTCTTCCATCATTTAACGTGCAAGCAATCCATTTAATTATTTTGTAACTGTGGTTTCAACATCTCCCTGAGCTATCACGGTATTTTGAAATTTATTTGGTGACAGGCCAAAATCCTGTCTGGCGCCCGAACTATAAAATAGATACTTTTTTCCAAAATTGTCACTAGGGCGCGCCACCGTTACAGTATACTGATGAAGACACAGGTACGGCTTTAATTCTGATGTTTTTCTCTTTAGAAGATTTGATAGAGAGATTGCTATTAGTGTTGCAAGCGGATTTGGACTTAGGAGACCAAGATCAGTTTGATCTTTTGACTGTATCAATTGTTAATACATTATTGATAAGTTGTGTACATACTCAGCATTGTGTAACCAGCACTGAGCTTGAAAGGAATACACAGCCATCTGTCTCTCCTGAGAATGCAGGTCTATACCATAATCAACAGTTGCCTGACATTTCACAACTTTAAGACTCAGTTCAACTGCTACCTGAGGAAATGTTGTATGGAGTCAAAGTAATATCATATATATACGCAAAAAATTAAATTAAAGTTAAATAATATTTAAAGTATTGAGGAAAATAATTTTGCTTTTTGCAAACAAAAATAAAGAATTGCAAAACATAAATGATACCGCGCGAAAGAAATGATTTTGCAATACATATTTTCCATGGTCATATCTATTATTTTTTTTTTGCAACACTGATTTTATCTTGCGTGTCGGTCTAGTTTGAGCTTGCGCTGCAGTTTTTCCTGTGCACTTCATTTTTCTGCACGTCTCGCTTTGTGGCGCTGTTTTGACGTGGGGGTGGAGTCAAGGGGCAGGGGCGTGTACAACATGCCTCCCTGGAAGTGACGTCATCGGCCCGAGACGCAGCTCACTGATCCAGGTACTGTCATGATGAGCAGATGCATGTGAGTGGATCGCTTCCTTTTATTCACTAGCATTAAAACATGCATGGTTTCGTTTTATTAACTTTATTAACAAATGTATATGTGTATTAGCAGCGTTTGCTCAAGTTAAAGAAGTTGTTACCATGCACATCTGCTGTTTATTTCTCTCGATGTGCACACTTTTATAGCATTAAAATGTGTATTGTTTCATTTGGTTAACTGCATGTGTATTCAGTGTTTGTTTAAAATCTCTTAACCTGTGGGAGGACACCAGTGCACAGAAGCGTTCTTTGTTCACATTAGTTCAGAGTTACTGCTAGTTTTAACGATGCTTTTGGAAAACTCAGCCCTGAAGAGTTTTGTAAATAATAGCCCGACATGTCAATAAAGATTTTTTACTGGAAGTGCACTTTAGAGGATGAATTTAACAATAACCCTATAATAATAAATACTAGAATTATAAATGAATAATTCGCTAGTTTCATTTGTAAATGAAAACACTAATTTAACAAAGAACGTTAATTAGGTTAGCAATACACGAATTAAAAGGGGAAATAAGCATAACAATATAAATAAAAATATAGCCCTATTTAATATAATATTATTATCAATTATTATATACGGTTAGCCTATATGAATAAATGATTGATGCATTTATATAGCGCTTTATAATGTATTGTTGTACACCCAATTCGCTGTACGATCATGTGGGGGGTCTCTCCTCAACCACCAGCAGTGTGCAGCATCCACTTGGATATATTATATATATATATATATATATATAATGATAAAAATAATAAAAGCCTTATATGCACATATATTACATAAAAAGACACGATCAACGGACTGTGGGATGGATAAAACTATTTGATCAATCTCTGATAATCTCAGGTTGCTATGGTCACGCGGGTTTGTTTATGCATTAAACTCGTGGCAAAATTAAACCAAAAAGATTCGAGCTTCATTTTTTTTTATCTTACAATGACAGTCGTTTATTAATTTATGCCAGGAGTTAGGTAAATGAAAAACGAAGTCGAGATCAATATAAAACTTGAGTTGTAGACCTCTTTAATGATGTACGTTATAGTTTATGAAGTGAATTGCATAATTTTACATTAAAACTAGCAGTAACTCTGAACTAATGTGAACAAAGAACGCTTCTGTGCGCTGGCGTCCTCCCACTGGTTAGATCTTAAACAAACACTCTTTATACACATGCAGTTAACCAAATGAAACAATACACATTTTAATGCTACAAAAGTGTGTGACTGGCATAAAGTTGGCTTGACGTTGGACGTTCGATATTCGCAAATCTAGGGACCGTCTCTAAAGTTACATGCGAAACTACTATACACTTCTCTAACGTCAATAGCATGCAAGGAGAATGACTAACAGTCATGAAAACAACTCTTAACTGTTCATCCAGGTGTCAACTATAATGCACACCTTTTATATTTTTTGATAATTATTAAAATAAACTGTAAATCAAATGTAAAATATTGCTAATTTTCATTACCGAATGGGCTCAAATTTAAAATATGCCATAATTTGAAGCTCAATAGCATTTGAACAGAATGACTCACTTTCATAAAACATACTGTAAAGTGTTCATCTAGGTGTCAACTATAATGCACACCATTCATATTTTTCATAATTATTCAAATAAACTGTAAATCATGTGTAAAATATTGCTACTTTTCATTACCGAATGCACTTAAATACAAATTTAAAGCTCAATAGCATTTGAACAGAATGACTCCCATTCATAAGACATACTGTAAAGTGTTCATCTAGGTGTCAGCTATAATGCACACCATTCATATTTTTCATAATTATTCAAATAAACTGTAAATCAAATGTAAAATATTGTTCATTGTCATTACCGAATGGGCTCAAATTTAAAATATGCCATCATTTGAAGCTCAATAGCATTTGAACAGAATGACTCACTTTCATAAAACATACTGTAAAGCGTTCATCTTCGTGTCAACTATAATGCACACCGTTCATATTTTTCATAATTATTCAAATAAACTGTAAATCATATGTAAAATATTGCTATTTTTCATTTGAGCTTTAAATTAGTGTTTACGTCCATTTGGTAATGAAAAGTAGCAATATTTTACATATGATTTACATTTTATTTTAATAATTATCAAAAAATATAAAAGGTGTGCATTATAGTTGACACCTGGATAAATAGTTAACAGTTGTTTTCATGACTGTTAGTTATTCTCCTTGCATGCTATTGACGTTAGAGAAGTGTATAGTAATTTCGCATGTAACTTTAGAGACGGTCCCTAGATTTGCGAATATCGAACGTCCAACGTCAAGCCAACTTTATGCCAGTAAAAGAGTGCACATCGAGAGAAATAAACAGCAGATGTGCATGGTAACAACTTCTTTAACTTGAGCAAACGCTGCTAATACACATATACATTTGTTAATAAAGTTAATAAAATGAAACCATGCATGTTTTAATGCTAGTGAATAAAAGGAAGCGATCCACTCGCATGCATCTGCTCATCATGACAGTACCTGGATCAGTGAGCTGCATCTCGGGCCGATGACGTCACTTCCAGGGAGGCATGTTGTACACGCCCCTGCCCCTTGACTCCACCCCCACATCAAAACAGCGCCACAAAGCGAGACGCGCAGAAAAATGAAGCGCACAGGAAAAACTGCAGCGCAAGCTCAAACTAGACTGACACGCAAAATAAAATCAGTGTTGCAAATAAAATAATAGATATGACCATGGAAAAATGTATTGCAAAATCATTTCTTTCGCGCGGTATCATTTATGTTTTGCAATTCTTTATTTTTGTTTGCAAAAAGCAAAATTATTTTCCTCAATACTTTAATTTTCGTTTGCAAAACTTTATTTTCTTTTGCAAAACTTTATTTTTTTGCGTATATATATGATATTACTTTGACTCCATAATGTTGAACCAAGTTTCATCAACTAAGACAAACTTAAATGAGCAGTCAAAGAAACTGAACAAGAGTCAAAAGAGAAAGGCTTATAATATAAAAAGGCACAAAGACCTAGCACACAAGAAACGTGCATATGAGAAAAAACTGACTTTATGTGAAGTCTATGACAAAAAGAAATGTAACAAAGACAGGCAAAGACCTATTGGAATAATATGATTTATAGGAAAAAACACAAGCAAGCAATGAAACACAAGTAAAGAAATATTGATGAATAGAGAGAGAGGAAAAAGACGAGGTTTACCAGCAATTACTGGAATATTGCCAAATTTAGAAAAAGTTTTAAAAAAAACTATATGAGTCAAAATTATAGGAATAACAAACAATTTAGAGAGAGGAAAAAGAGCTACATAAATGAACAGTACAGGAATGATGAGCAATTCAGAGAGAGGCAAAAGAGCTACATAAATGAACATTACAGGAATGATGAGCAATTCAGAGAGAGGCAAAAGAAATATATAAATCAAAAGTACAGGACCAATGCTAAATTTAATGATCTGCACAGGAGAAATATTGTTGAAAGATATTTAAAAGATCCCATTTTAAAGCAAAGGAAAAAAGACCATTATACAAATCAGTGCAGAAATGATTCTGAGTTCTATGAGAAAAGGAAATTAAATTGGAATCACCATTATCACTATGATGTACACTTTAGGAACCGCCAAAAAATGTATTACTTATTTAAAGTTCAAAAGAAAAGATCTTCTCTTAACGAAATTAGCAAGATTCAATGTGCACAACACATTCAGGGGAAATATAGAAAAATGGATCTTATGCGCTAGCAGAGAAACATACAACAAAATAGCCAGTCTGACAAAATACACAATCCAGGAGTTTTAAGAGCTGTAAATACTTTTAGAGATGTTGTTAACAGGGACCAACGTATGTCTGCACATGCTGTGCCAGAGTCCTCTTCTCAAACCAAGTACGTCTTTGTGATCGTGGCCGATATCAAAATAATCCAGCAGTTTCTTCAGTTTGCTTAAGTCGAAACTATGTTCACATTTGCTCTGACTGCCCTGATCAATGTACCTTGGAGAACAGGAAAACAGAATGGATCTGTCACTGTTGCCATACAACCTTGATGAGAGGTTTCATGAAAGATGTTGCAGTAGCTAATATGCTTCAGTTCACTCCCATTCCTGCTGAACTCAGTGATTTACTGTAAATATTCTTGAGAGACACGTTATTGCAAAGTACATTCCATTTGCTAAGATTATCACGCTTCAGAAAGGTCAACAGAGAGCTATAAAAGAGCCGTAATATCAGTTGCATATGAAGTGGAAACAACAGTAAAGCTCAGCTGCTAACAGTGAAACTAAAAAGACGTCTGTGGTACAAAGGTTACTATCAGTTTCAGACTGTGAATATGCATAAAGTTTTGTCTGCTTTAAGAAAACTAAAAGAAATTCATTCAGAGTATAAAGATATTATGGTAGCACTTTATTTTACAGTCCTGTTCCTCATGTACATACTATGATATTATTTTAGTAATTACAACAACTATGTAATAACTAGGTACTAACCCTGAACCTACCCCATGTAGTTACCTTGTATTACCAGAACTTTCTTAGATAAATACACTGTAAGTACACTATAAGTAGATGTAAGTACACGTACTGTAAAATAAAGTTATAATATTATGATTTATATATTATAAATGATAAAGTCTCAGAAGAAGAAATGTTTAATCAGCATGAACAATGTACAAATGAAGTCAGTGCTCCTAATGATGAAATGGATATTGAAAGCAGCAGCCAAACTGACAACACTGAAGGATAGAGCAATGAAAATGAACAAAATCATTCAACTGATGACCCTGAGAGAACTGGATATCATCCCCCTGGTCTTGCATTGGATACATGTCTTCAGCCTAATGGTTAGAGATTTGGACTTGTAACCAGAAGGTTGCAGGTTCGAGTCTCGGTGCTGGCAGGAGTTGTAGGTGGGAGGGAGTGAATGAACAGCGCTTTCTTCCACCCTCAATACCCATGGCTGAAGTGCCCTTGAGCAAGGCACTGAACCCCCAGTTGCTCCCCGGGCGCTGGATATATAGCTGCCCACTGCGCCGGGTGTGTGTTCACGGTGTGTTCACTTCTCACTGCTGTGTGTGTGCACTTGGATGGGTTAAATGCAGAGCACCAATTTCGAGTATGGGTTACCATACTTGGCAAATGTCACGACTTTCACTTTCACTTAAATTAGAATCTTTGGCTTTCCCAGTGCAGTTTCCTGATGGTATGAACACCATTGATGAGCCTGATCGAGCAAAACATGTCTCCGCTAGCAGAGACTGTTCTCTATTGACAATCGTTGTGCAAGTGATACAAACTATATCTTCTTTGCTCAGTTTGTCACTGAAATGCACATGGCCACATCTAGTATGTCTTTTCAGCTGAGGAAAGCAAAACCCATGACCCGTGATGGACGCAGAATAAACTGTTCACTGCTGCAAGACAAAGAGGAGTTAGAAAAGCTTGTGAATAATAAGGAGGCAACACGTTTCATGCAACCATTAAGAGGGACTCCAGCATACTGGGAGAAAACACTGCGTGATTTGTTTGCTATACTGAGACAGCTGGGCACTCCCACATTTTTCTGTACGTTAAGTGCTGCTGAGAGGAGATGGCCCGAAGTCATAACTGCTATTAAAGCACAACAAGGTGAAAGTGTGAACTTCTCTGAATTAGACTGGTCTGAGAAATGTGAAATCCTGAGAAGTAACCCAGTCACAGTAATGCGAATGTTTGAGAAACGAGTTGAAGCCTTAATGAGAGATCTAATCATGTCACCTGGTCAACCAATTGGTGAGGTTATTGACTTTTTCATATATAGTGGAATTCCAACAACATGGCTCTCCACACATTCACTGCTTATGTTGGGTGAAAGAAGCTCCAGAATTTGAAAAAGATCAAGATCAGGATGTGTGTGATTTCATTGACAATTACATCTCATGTAAATTACCAGACCAAAACAAAGACCCGGAGCTGCATAGATTTGTAACGGAAGTACAAGTGCAAAGTCAAAACCATTCCAAGTCCCGTAGAAAAAAAAAAGAAACATTGCAGATTTGGATTTCCTAAACCACCCATTAACAGAACCACGATAACTCACCCTAGACCTCCTTCTGTAGATGAATCACAAGACCAAGATGAATCAATAGAAGACAGAGATCATGGTACCGTTGAAAAAGCTAAAGCACAACTTCAAAAAGTGTGGGATCTACTAAATGATTGCACTCAATATTTTGAAACCACTGCACAACTGCTTTATAAAGTCAACATGACTTATGAAGAATATGAGAATTATATTGAGGTTCTGTCTACATCAAATGTAACCGTTATGGAGAGATGACCACAGGACTGCTGGGTTAATGGCTATACTCCTTTGCTGTTAAGGAGCTTGGAATACAAACATGGTCATACAATTTATTCTGAATCCTTACAGCTGTATCATGTACATTCTTTCATGCATTTCAAAAGCTGAAGATGAGATGAGCAATTACCTAAACCGAATAATAAAATATTCAAGCCATGATAACCTGTCTGACCGTGAGTGCGTGAAGCAGGTCATGAATGCCTATTCAAAGAATTGAGAAGCCAGCGCTTAAGAGGCAGTCGCTCGCACATGCAGTCTGAAATTGAAATCACAGGGTCTCCGCAGATCCTTAAAAAGTATTAAAACATCTTAAATAAAATATGTTTTTTAAGGTCTTAAAATGTATTACATTTCGCTAATTTTCGAAAAGAGTGGCATTAAATTTAATCTGGGCGGTATTAAATTTCATCTGGGCGGAATGAAAGAAAGATATTGGAAAAACTATTTTCCATGCTAGCGTAATTTCACCAGCGCACGTCCTTGTCTAAAGACAGTAAAAAGTAGCATGTGCCTATAGCACAGGCATCATACACCATTTAGGGGACAGTGTTTTCCCCGTAGGCCTGTCATAGGAACAGACGAAGAAGTGTTTCAGAGTGGCAGATGCGAGCCAAGATGGGGAAGTGCAGGTTTAATGATAACTGGCTCGATGATGAGAAATATAGCGGCTGGTTGCAAAAACGACGGAATACGAAGTGCGATGCAGACTTTGAAAAAAGACCATACAATTGGGAACAATGGGCTGCAAAGCCCTTGACACACATATGAAAGGGGAGAAGCACAAGTGCTATGCCGACAGTCAAGCAACAACTGTCCCCATTCAGATGTTTGCAGCATCGGTATCTACTTCAAAGGCTAACGTTACACCCGCGTTGGTGTCTTCAAGTCCCAGTACAAGTAATGCCTTCGGTACATTCTCCCCAACCACTACACTGAAGGCTGAAATGCTGTGGGTTTTGCACATGGTTAGCCGACATCACTCCTATACGTCCAACGAAGACGTGAGCACCGTCTTCAGGGCAATGTTCCCTGACTCGGAACAATGTTCCCTGACCTGTGCAAAAACATTTAGTTGTGGCAAGGACAAAACCTCTTATCTTGCTTGATTTGTACTTGTTCCGTACTTAAAAAGGCAACTTCTGTCAAGTGTGAATCAAGGCAGCTTCGTTCTCATGTTTGACGAAAGCATGAATAGGACCACCAAAAGCAAACAACTGGATTTGCATGTCAGGTATTGGGCAAATGATGAGAATGGTTCTCTAGTGCAGTCCCGGTACCTGGGATCACAGTATATGGGTCACTCCACTGCTGAAGACTTACTGGAAAAGTTCAAGGTAAGCCATTCAACAATCTAACAAATTAAGACAAGCACATGATTTATGCTAAGCTTTTGACTTCTGTAACAAACATGATTATGAACAGCTCAAATAAAAAAATTAAATAAATAAAAATTCAAATGTCAGTTTAATGTTTGTAAATGGGATAATAATAATTATTGGCAAGCAAATTTGCAACAGTTGGTTTTGGTTTAGGTCCTCTCATGGATAAATGTGTGCAGTTTTTAACACATGGATTTTAAAACCTTTTATCAACCAACCAACTCTTTTGGTTTGAAGTATTAGCCTGGGGTGTGTTCCCCAAAACCATAGTTGCTAACTAAGTTAGCTACTTTGTCGGTTGCAATTTCCCATTGCCAACCAACTAAGTTGCTAACTGGATAGCAACTATGGATTTGGGAAACGCACCCCAGATTAACATATACCCAGAGATTTTATTGCACATTTCTGGTATCATGGGATTATTGGATTACAAGCTACTTTCTTATTGTGATCCTATGTGTTGACATTTTTCTTCTGCATCAAATCTAATTACAGGTGATGTAATATCTCAGCAGTTCAAAAATTTCCTGCACACTGATGCCAAAGGATTGGACTTCATCTCCTTCAGTCCTGCTGAAGAATGCAGAGTTAATGTATTTTTGCATCAGAGAATGGGTGGGTCTTATCCTGACCTCTGGACATTCTGCAAAAATCTGCTGCTCTTGTCCCATGGGCAAGCTGAAGTTGAACATGGGTTTTCAACAAATAAAGAAGTGGAGACCTGCAACCTAACTGAGGAAGGAATCGTTGCACAGAGATTTATATGTGACCATGTCAGAGTGTGTGGAGGAGTGACCAAAGTGCCTCTGATCAAGAGATGATCAGTTACTGTGCCACAGCACGCACCAGGTACAGAGCATACCTGGATGAGGAGAGGAGTAAAAAGGAAAAAGATGACCGAAAGAAAAAAAGAAAGAATTTGGTGGAGGAACTGGAGGATCTCAAAAGGCAGAGGAGATCATTGGAAGGTGTATGTGAGAGTCTTCAAACCAATGCTGACCAAATGGCAGAAAAAGCGGAGAACTCTGCTGGCACCAAAATGGCAACACTAATAACAAAATCAAACACCCTGAGACGACGAGCTAAGGAAAAAAGAGAGCAGTTGGTGGTCCTGAATGCTGACATTGAAAAGAAGGCTACTGAACTGAGATGCTTAACGGATCAACAGTAAAAATTGTGCAAGAATATTGGGGTTCTTTGCTGTTGTTTGGACACTAATTCCCCTTTTTTACTCCGTTCATTTTTTGGACTGTGTTTAACTTGTCATTTGCAATTTGATTTGTTTACGCACTGTTTGTACGTTATTTACAGCAGTATTGTTGTAGTATTGAGAAGGCAGTTGCCTGACATGCACTTTGTTATTTACAGCAGTATTGTTGTAGTATTGAGAAGGCAGTTGCCTGACATGCACTTTGTTATTTACAGCAGTATTGTTGTAGTATTGAGAAGGCAGTTGCCTGACATGCACTTTATGTTGCTAAATATGCACTGACTATTTGCACTGTTGCTCAAATACAAATGTGCTTTGTTAACCTGAACAGCCTTGAGTGTCGTTTATATATATATTTTTGCCGTGATAATGGTCTTAATTTTTATTCTTGAAGGTCTTAAAAAGGTCTTAAAAGTCATTACATTTGTTGATCAAAAATGTGCAGATACCCTGAATCATCATCACGTTCTGTCATTTTTATACCCACTGATGACAATGCTGTAAAGATGAGTTTACCAATGAGGTACTTGCAGACCATGGATGATGACATGGAGAATGTGTGGATGACAGGATTGCCAGACAAGTACAAGGCCAGACCAGACAGACCTGAATTTGAGAACATGTGCATGGCTGAATTTGCAAGTGAATACCGCATAGTTTATGCAGGACAAACTAAAGGTAAAGCTGTTTTGCCACTTCAAAACAATATGGGACACATAGAGAAGAACAAGAGGGAAACCTGCTGTTATTAGATTTGCTTGTTTTTCACAGCAGATAAACCCAGAAAAATTCTATGGAAACACTTCTAAAACTTTATCTACCATATTGCAGAGATGAACAACTGAAGTCCACAAGATTCCCAACATATGAATCATTCTATGCATTTGCTTCAGTAAAACTAGGCACTGATGAACTGCAATGTGTGTTCAACATTGTAAATGAAAACCATGAAAAATACAAAAAACATAATGAGACCATAGAAAAGGCCATTGAAGATTTTGAACAGAACGGTCCAATTGAAGATGCATGGACTACATTGGCACCAGCGAATGAACTAATCCGATTGGAGAGCATTATGGAACGTGAGCCTATTGATCCTAATGAAGTAAATGAGCAGGATGAAATTCCTGAATACACATCGTCAACCTCTCTTAGTAACACAGCTATGCCACTCATGGAAGTTACCCAGCTAAATCCTGCACAGATTCGCAAAATGTATCAGAGCTTAAATCAAACACAGGTGTCTATATTTTATGCTGTGCGCGATTGGTGCAAAAGATGTGTTTCTGGTGAAAAACCACAACCATTTATGTATTTTTTAAATCGAGGTGCCGGAGTTGGTAAGTCACACGTGATAAAATGCATTTTTGCAGAAGCAACCAAAATCCTGCATAGGATTCCATGCTCACGAGATCTTACAAATATTTCCAAGTCAACCGTTCTCTTAGCTGCATTCACTGGAACTGCTGCGATTAATATCTCAGGAAGAACCCTTCACTGTCTACTGAAACTACCAAGAAACTTGAAGCCTCCATACCAAGGCCTGGGAAACATTTTGGATGAAATCAGGGCAGACCTCTCTAATGTACACACTGTAAAAAATAAGTGTCATTTTAACTGTACAATTTTGTAAAAACGCTACAAAAAAAAAGTGTTAATAGGTTAACAGTAAGTTCCTGTACTATATACAGGGAAAAACTGTAAAAGATCTAACCAGACATTTTACAGTAAAATGCTGTTAATTTTACAGTTTTTAGAAATAAAAAAAGAACAAATCAATGTATAATTTACAGTCAAAAACTGTAAACTGATATTCCCAGAATTCCCTGTGTGACGCTCCACATTTGAAAGTATTTTGTTTAAATAATCATGTTTTTTAATAGTTTTTTGTTTTCAGTTGTACATTTGGGCTTTATGTTACATCTTCTGCTGTTTAATGAAAGTTTATTGAATTGTTTAAGTATCGTGTGTCACCATGATGGTGTTTTGTGTTTGCATGAATGACTTTGTGCACCTTCTATATATTAATATAAACTTCTGCTTGTGGCGAAGCTACTTGTGATGAACTTCGATTCTTCATGTGGCTTTCTCTTTTACCACCTGCATTATTATGGTGGTTGTCAGTATGTTAAAGGTACAAAACAGATTTTAATAGCAGTGTGCGTTGTTGAATTTACTGGTTTACATTAAAATTTTCTTGTTTGTAAATAACAGTTTTATACTGTAAAATTTACAGTTTTTGGCCGTAATTGTGTTTACAGTTTTTCTGTATTTTTTACAAAAGTATTCTGGCAACCACAGCTGCCAAAATTATTTTGTAAAAACTACAGACTTTTTTTTACAGTGCACATCTTAATTATTGATGAAATCTCAATGGTGTCAAAACAGTTGAACTGGAGACTGCAACAGATTGAAGGAAACCAGAAACCTTTTGGTGGATTGTCCATACTCGTTGTTGGAGATTTCTTTCAACTGCTGCCATTAGACGTGACGTGACGTGACATTTAGCCAAGTATGGTGACCCATACTCAGAATTCGTGCTCTGCATTTAACCCATCCGAAGTGCACACACACAGAGCAGTGAACACACACACACACTGTGAACACACACCCGGAGCAGTGGGCAGCCATTTTATGCTGCGGCGCCCGGGGAGCAGTTGGGGGTTCGATGCCTTGCTCAAGGGCACCTAAGTCATGGTATTGAAGGTGGAGAGAGAACTGTACATGCACTCCCCCCACCCACAATTGGGTGACTCGATTGGGAGTCCGACTCTCTAACTATTAGGCCACGACTTCCCCCTTAGGAAAAGCTAAACCACTCTGTGTGTATGAAGATCATGTGCTGGACTTTTGGAAGGATCATTTTCAAATGATAACACTGACGCAGATCATGAGTCAGAGAGATGATCTTGCATATGCTGAGTTGCTCAACAGGCTAAGAGTGAAACAGAAGCAGGACAAACTGAATGATGCAGACAAGTGCAGAGGTGTCAAGTAACGAAGTAAAAATACTTTGTTACTGTACTTAAGTAGAGTTTTTAGGTATCTTTACTCTACTATTTATTTTTTTGTAAACTTTTTACTTCTGCTCATTACATTTAAACGTAGTTATCTGTACTTTCTACTCCTTGCATTTTAAAAACAAGCCCGTTACTCTAGTTTGGGATTTTTTTTTTTTTCAACGCCATAGACTGATTTCGAACGTAATTGGGTGAGGCACAGAAACCCCATAACATTCAGAGATGTCATTGATGTGTGGGCTGTCCATCTTTTCTGCGCATGGCACGAAACTAAGTGTACGTTCAAACTGCGGCAAATGTGTCAGAAAGAGATTCAGTTGGCAAGAGCATGATGTCTGGTGAAATGTCCGAAGCATCTGAAAGCACAGGCAAGAACGTTGGTAGTAGTTCTAGTGATGGCGACCAGCAAAACTTCCACATCCCTGGCCTTAACTCAAAGAATTGTTCGAAATCGTCAGGAGCAAAAACGACTCGTGGAGAATGCACTGCAAACTTTGTGAACCAAAGAACCATGTACTTTTGGCTTTCAAGAACTCTCCTTCCAATTTGAAGAAACATTTAGAGGTAAGCTGTTTTCTTTGTTATTATTATATTAATTCATTTTAGAGTAGGCCTAGGCTAATATTGGTCGATTTACAATGTTTGCTTTGGCGTCTTTGGCTTGGCTAGCATGCCGAGACATGCTTTGGGGCTAGCAGTTGGCTACTGAAGAGCCCCAAGTTAGCAGTTAGCCTGAAAATATGCTGGCATGTGTTGCTGCAAAGTGCTGCGGGAAACCCTGTAATACTAAGCTATTAATATTCAGTATGTATTGGGGTGGAATGGTACATGTATTATCATATTGAACCGAAACGGTACGGTTTGGTGCATGAATATACATGGTATAAAAATAAATTAAACTCTCGTGCAAATTAATTAATCTAATGCAGACCTACTGTTAGATACGGGGGTTCTTTAGGGACACCTAATCTGTAGCTCCGAGAGAGAGAGAGGCGCGATCGAAAAGTCTCAAAGTGTTTACTTATATTTGTTTGTGTGTGTGTGTGTGTGAGAGAGGCGCAGGCACGATCGAACAGTGGAAACATAAGAACATACTCTGTCATTTTGTTTATACAGGGCATCATTCAAACTGCAAGTGTTTGTTACTGTTAATTAATTTTAAGGAAAACAAATATATTAATCTGAAATGTAGCAAATTATTTTTCAATTCATTCAGGTACAAAATACATATCTCAAGGTCTTTTTGTCTTTTTATTAATTTAATTAATAAACTAATTATATAAAATTATTGTCAGTGCTCTACAAATAAACTGGTTCTATGCCTTTACTTTAATAAAACGTATTTAAAAAATACAAGGCTTAAATAATTTATTTTCTTTTGGTGGTACAGCCTGAGACATGCACAAGCTTTCTGCATTTTTGTTTTGCTTTTCCCTCCATTGTACCAAACCGTGACGTCTGAACTGAGGTATGAACCGAACTGTGACTTCTGTGTACCTTTCCACCTCTAGTATGTATCAGTGGTACCCACAAGAAATGTGTTAGTTAGGTTAGGTGCTATTCATATAAGCCCTTAGTCACATTTGTTTTGAGCGGCCCTGTTGGTTTCAGTGCGGTTTAAATTCAGTGCTTTGAGGTCATGCCTATCCTTTCCATTTCCTCACCCAACTTAATGCATTTTTTTTTTTTTTTACAATTTAGTCAAGATGAGAAGTATGAGGTAAGGTGGCCATCCTAATTGGAAAGCACATGGAGAAATGTAGCCAGATATATAAAAAAGTATATCAGGTTGATAATGTGTGTTTTTGTAAATAATTCAATGATGCATATTTTTCCACAGAGAAAACACCCTAATCATACAAAACTGTCACTTCAAACGCCCTAAGAAGAAAGCCAGAAGGAGCACCAGATGAAAGCCTACCATCCAAGCAAGCTAAGTTATGGGAAACCAGAAGAGTGTCCCAGGCCAGTTTGGATAAATCAGTCCTCCATTTTATCATTCAAGGCCTTCACCCACCCAATGTAGTTGAGCAGCAGGGTTTCATAGATCTTGTACATCTTCTCCAGCCCAATATTAATGTGATTTCATGCAACACTGTTACGAACAAAGTAGAGAAGGCTTCCCTGGAAATGAAAAACAATCTGAAAACCACTCTAAGTGAACTTCAGTTCATTGGCACTACAACTGACTGCTGGACAGCTTACAGGCGTGGATTCATAGGTGTCACAGCACATTGGATAGACCCTCAGACTATGAAGAGATGTTGCGCTGCCTTAGCCTGCAGACAGCTTAAAGGTTCACATACTTTTGCTGTTCTTGCCAGTGCTCTGAACGATATCCACAGTGAATTTAATATCCGTGAAAAGATTACCCGCACCACAACTGATAATGGCTCAAATTTCATAAAAGCTTTTAGGGTTTATGGTCAGACCGATGAAAATAACAATTTAGCAGCAGAGAGTGATAAAGGAGATGATGATGGTGGTGATGATGAAGATGATGATGAAGAGCAGAATAGCACTGAGAGCATGGAGTTTGTTGAAGCTGGAGCCATACTGGATGAGGACGACTGCCTGGAATATCAGCTTCCGAAAAATCATCGCAGCGCCTGCCACCTTCTCAACTTGGTGTCAACAATTGATGTTGAGGAGGCAAATATTAACACGGTTTACAAAAGGGTCTCACGCTCAACATTCTCAAAGTGCTGGAGTCTGTGGAATAAAAGTGCAAGATTCACCACAGCAGCAGAGATCATTGAGGAGACTTGCAAACTCCAGCTCTTGAGGCCAAATGCAACAAGATGGAACTCCCTTTTCTTAGCAGTGGAAAGGATTGTGAGAATTGCCAGAGAACATGGAGAATGGGCTATTGCAGCTGTCTGCAGTGCACTGAAGATACCCATGTACAGGTCCTTCTCAAAAAATTAGCATATTGTGATAAAAGTTCATTATTTTCCATAATGTAATGATAAAAATTAAACTTTCATATATTTTAGATTCATTGCACACCAACTGAAATATTTCAGGTCTTGTATTGTTTTAATACTGATGATTTTGGTATACAGTTCATGAAAACCCAAAATTCCTATCTCAAAAAATTAGCATATTTCATCCGACCAATAAAAGAAAAGTGTTTTTAATACAAAAAAAGTCAACCTTCAAATAATTATGTTCAGTTATGCACTCAATACTTGGTCGGGAATCCTTTTGCAGAAATGACTGCTTCAATGCGGCGTGGCATGGAGGCAATCAGCCTGTGGCACTGCTGAGGTGTTATGGAGGCCCAGGATGCTTCGATAGTGGCCTTAAGCTCATCCAGAGTGTTGGGTCTTGCGTCTCTCAACTTTCTCTTCACAATATCCCACAGATTCTCTATGGGGTTCAGGTCAGGAGAGTTGGCAGGCCAATTGAGCACAGTAATACCATGGTCAGTAAAGCATTTACCAGTGGTTTTGGCACTGTGAGCAGGTGCCAGGTCGTGCTGAAAAATGAAATCTTCATCTCCATAAAGCTTTTCAGCAGATGGAAGCATGAAGTGCTCCAAAATCTCCTGATAGCTAGCTGCATTGACCCTGCCCTTGATAAAACACAGTGGACCAACACCAGCAGCTGACATGGCACCCCAGACCATCACTGACTGTGGGTACTTGACACTGGACTTCAGGCATTTTGGCATTTCCTTCTCCCCAGTCTTCCTCCAGACTCTGGCACCTTGATTTCCGAATGACATGCAAAATTTGCTTTCCTCCGAAAAAAGTACTTTGGACCACTGAGCAACAGTCCAGTGCTGCTTCTCTGTAGCCCAGGTCAGGCGCTTCTGCCGCTGTTTCTGGTTCAAAAGCACACGCCTGTGCACGGTGGCTCTGGATGTTTCTACTCCAGACTCAGTCCACTGCTTCCGCAGGTCCCCCAAGGTCTGGAATCGGTCCTTCTCCACAATCTTCCTCAGGGTCCGGTCACCTCTTTTCGTTGTGCAGCGTTTTTTGCCACACTTTTTCCTTCCCACAGACTTCCCACTGAGGTGCCTTGATACAGCACTCTGGGAACAGCCTATTTGTTCAGAAATTTCTTTCTGTGTCTTACCCTCTCGCTTGAGGGTGTCAATGATGGCCTTCTGGACAACAGTCAGGTCGGCAGTCTTACCCATGATTGCGGTTTTGAGTAATGAACCAGGCTGGGAGTTTTTAAAAGCCTCAGGAATCTTTTGCAGGTGTTTAGAGTTAATTAGTTGATTCAGATGATTAGGTTAATAGCTCGTTTAGAGAACCTTTTCATGATATGCTAATTTTTTGAGATAGGAATTTTGGGTTTTCATGAGCTGTATGCCAAAATCATCAGTATTAAAACAATAAAAGACCTGAAATATTTCAGTTGGTGTGCAATGAATCTAAAATATATGAAAGTTTAATGTTTATCATTACATTATGGAAAATAATGAACTTTTATCACAATATGCTAAGTTTTTGAGAAAGACCTGTATGTACCTGCCCTTTTTTATTTTTTAAAAGCTGAACTATATCTGGTTGCCAACATTTATTTATTTCTATGTATGAAAAACTGTAAAACACAAATGTTATTTATTTGTAATACTAGTGCAACTTCCCAAAAGTAGTCTCTAATGATTGTTTTTTTTTTTTTTAATAATTAAAAAATTATTCCCTTCCAATTGAAGCTGTTCCATGAAATAAATGTGATGTTTTTTTTTTTTGTTTTTTTTACTTGTTGTTTGAACAGGTTTACTCCTGTCGAGCTTGCCTTTCTGACCGAATATGCAAAGACTATGAGCCCAGTTGCAAAGGCTCTTGATGTACTTCAGGGAGAGCCCAATGTGCAAATGGGATGGTTGGTCCCTACAATAACCCTACTCAAGACTAAGCTCCAGCACCTTCACATTTCTTCCAAATTCTGTAGGCCACTGATTGATGCACTTTTAGCAGGACTTGAAAAACGATTTGGACAAATGCTTAAAGATCCGGAGCTGATAGCCGCGGCTATTCTAGTCCCCAAATTCAAGACGTGCTGGACAAGTGATGAACAAATCATAAAACTTGGTAAGTGTTGTACTGTTTGCTTTATCCTATTAACAGAGGAAAGTTCTGCATTTGACGTATCTCTAACATACCAAGCAGTAGAGATACTTAAGTCTTTCCCAGCAGTATGCAACCTGTCATTGAGGCTTCAGACCAAAAAGGGCACGTATTGATTCTAAGAACTTTGAAAACCAGCTTCTTTTGAAGCTAAACAGAAGGTTCTGGTGATTGTATAGGGTATGTCAATGTATTATTTCTGTCATACACAAACACAGGAATACTGACTTACACACACACACACACACTCTCTCTCTCTCTCTCTCTCTCTCTCTCTCTCTCTCTCTCTCTCTCTCTCTCTGAGCGGATGCTGTGAGTGAGTGGGCGGAGTTTGCTGTGAGAGTACTGCTGGTGTGAGTGCTGAGTATGGGCCGAGTGCGTTTGGACTCTGTGAGTGAATCTAATTTTCTTTCTTTCTGGCTTTTTTCTGGTCATTCTTTTGTTTGTTGTTTTTGTGCGGTTTGGGGGGTTTGTTGAAGTTGTTTTGGGCCGCGTGCCACCTTATCGGGAGCATGACGGCCCCACACTCACATGTTTGGGTTCATTGACCCAGGCGTCATGGCGTGAAAGTGGCGTCCGCGGTTAGTGTAGAGAAGTGCTGTCTTGCAGTGGGAGAGGTAGTTGGGCATGAAAACATAATGTCTGCATCCAGGATGAATAATGCCACTGTGGTATTTCTCAGTACTGTCGAAAAGGCTAATGAATTAGTTGAGGCAGGAATAGTTGTTGACAATCTGTTTAACCCTGTACTTCCACTTTCTACACCTTCAAAGAAAGTCACGCTATCTAATGTACCACCGTTTTTAAGTGATGAAATGCTAGCTAAGGCTTTGTCTCGGTATGGAAAACTTGTCTCTCCCATTAAAAAGATCCCTATCGGTGGTAGATCGCCTTTACTGAAGCATGTCGTTTCATTTAGGCGGTTCGTCTACATGGTAGTGAATGATGATGCTGATATGGATCTGTCTTTGCACTTTCGGGTGGATGATTATGATTACATCATTTACGTGACATCTGGAAACATGAGATGTTTTAGTTGCGGTCAAACTAGTCATTTAATTCGTGCTTGTCCCGGGAAAAATTCAAACAATGTGTCAGGTGGTGGTTACGTCAGAAGTGATGTTGTTGTTAGTGCTGAAGCAGGGCCGGTTGACGAGGCTTCGGGTGGTAGGGCTACACGTCTCAGAGGCTAGAAGTGATGTTGTTCCTGTGATCGCTGTAACTGAAGAATCTGCGCTTGAAAGTACAGTTTCTGGTGTTACATTAGTTGTGTCTAATGTTCAGGTCGGGGGAGCCGTTATTGAGACGGAGAAGCATTTAAACGATGCTCTCGATGTTGAGCTGCAGCCTACTGTGGAGAAAATAGGTGATGTCATTTCAATGGAAACAATGCAGACAGATTTTAAAGTCCCGTTAAAGAGGAGGAAGCCTGGTAGAACTTGGATTGATAGACACGCAAAAAAATCAGATACAAGTGAGTTGTATGATGACACGGAAAGTGATAGTGCATCATCTGATTCAAGTGTTTGTCTTTCTCAGAGTGATTTTTCTGGTCATTATGAGGTTGATGATATTAAACTGTTTCTTAGAGCTACTAAGAATAAGAGGGGTGTGCGCATTAATTAATTTTTTCCTAATACAGAGCAGTTTGTTGAGAATACTAAGGCTTTTATGATGGAGGGATCCTTTACAAATAGAGAGGTCTATAGGTTCAAAGAAAATAGTGAGGAAACTTAACTCTGAGCATAGTAATGAGGATAGGGGGGAAACCTAATTCCATGACTTTTAGTGGGTCTTTTCTGTGGACATTGTTTTTCTTTTTTTTCTTTTCTTTAAGTATGTGTCACGCTAATGTTGCTACTCTGAATCTGAATGGTGCCAGAGATATGTATAAAAGAGCAGCATTATTTGAATTCATCAGAAAAAAATTGATGTTATGCTGTTACAAGAGACACATACTGATTTTATTAATGCTGCTGATTGGGCAGTGGAATGGAATGGGGTTGCTGTTCTAAGTCACAATACCACAATTAATGGTGGGATCGCTGTTCTCTTCGCTAAGGGTTTCATCCCACACTCTTATCAGGTTGAAGAGGTTATTAAAGGTAGACTTTTAAAAGTAAGAGCATCTTTTGAAAATGTTGTCTTTGTTTTTATTTGTGTGTATATACCAACTTCAGCTGTTGAGAGAATGCTTTTTTTAAGTACTTTGTCTTCTATCTTACAAAATGTTGCTGTTGACGAGTATTTAATTTTGGATGGTGATTTTAATTGCACAGAGTCTAATCTGGATAGAAATCATGTGGAACCTCATGTACCCTCACGTCAGCATCTTGTTCAGTTAAAAAAAACACATTAATTAATTGATATTTGGAGGCAGCTTAATGGAGAACAAAGGCAATACACTTGGTCTCATGTTCGTGGTAATACAATTTCTTTAGCAAGGCTGGATAAGTTCTATGTTTTTAAACATCATGGCAGTATTGTTGAGAGCTGTTTTATTATTCCATCAGGTCTTTCGGATCATAGTATGGTGCAGTGTGGTATCTGTTTAAATTCTATCAAGCCAAAGAGTGCCTATTGGCACCACTTTATTGGACAACAAGTGTTTTAGGGAAAGTTTTACATTTTTTTGGAGTATGTTTAAAACTACAAAGAATTATTTTAGAACACTGCAGCAATGGTGGGACTTTGGGAAAGTCCAGATAAAGCAACTATGTCAGCAATAATCTCAGAACGACACTAGAGAGGTAACCCTGAGTTTGAGCTCCTCAGAGACTGATATTTTAAAATTGCAAGAATTGGCTCACTTACCTGAGGTGGAGTCTCTTATAAAAAATGACCTTTTAGGGGTTAAAACGCAGGGTGCTCTGGTCAGGTCATGTTTTCTAAGCATAAATGAAATGGATGCACCATCAAGGTTTTTCTTTAGCTTGGAAAGGAAAAATGGGCAGAACAGAGTTATTCATGCCTTACGTTCTTAATCTGGAGCATTGCTGACTGACCCTAAGGATATCCGTAAGAGAGCAGCCAATTTTTATATAAAAATGAACTGGGTCCAGATTATAGGTGTGACAGTGCTTTTTTAAAAAATCTTCCTCAAGTGGCAGAGGAAGTCAATGCAAAGATCTCAGGTGCTGTGACCATGGGGGAACTGGTTAAAGCCCTCCAAGGAGTTGGGAAAAGCACCAGGGATTGATGGTCTGCCTGTGGACTTTTATAAGTCCCTTTGGTCAGAGATTGGAGAGGACTTGCTAGAGGTACTGAATGACAGTTTAGCCAGAGGGCTTCTCCCAATAAGTTGCCACAGAGCGGTCCTGGGTCTCCTACCTAAGAAGGGTGATCTGACGGACATCAGGTGCTGGCGGCCGGTCTCCCTCCTGTGCGGCGACTACAAGCTGCTTTCTAAGGTCTTAGCTAGTCGATTGGCAGAGGTTATGGACCAGGTAATTCACCCTGACCAGACATACTGCGTCCCCGGGAGGTCAATTTTTGATAATGTTTTTCTGATTCGTGATCTTCTTGATGTCTCTAAGAGGCTAAATTTTGACTATGGCTTAATATCTTTAGATCAAGAGAAAGCCTTTGATCGCGTTGAGCACATTTATTTATGGAGAGTTCTGGAAGCCTTTGGTTTTTGCAAAACGTTTATAGATCAGGTGAAAGTTCTCTATAATGACGTTCAGAGCATTCTCAAGGTTAACGGTGGTTTGTGTGCTCCCTTTAAAGCCTGCAGAGGTATTAGACAGGGGTGTTCCCTTTCTGATATGTTCTATTCTTTGGCCACAGAGCCTTTATTACAGCAAATTAGGTTGAAACTTGAAGGTATTTCTTTGCCAACGTGTAATTGGAACTTTTTATTATCAGCGTATGCTGATGATTTAGTAGTTATGATTAGTAAGCAAAGTGATGTGCAGATTTTATTCGAATTGCTTGGAGATTTTAAAACCTTGTCTTCTGCTAATGTTAATTGGAATAAGAGTGAAGCCCTTCTGATAGGAAGCTGGGAAAGTGGAAAACCACAACTCCCTTCTGGTTTACTGTGGGGAAAAGAAGGATTTCGATATTTGGGGGGTTTTCTGGGTGAGGAGGCAGTAGTACAGAAAAACTGGGAAGCTTTAATTGAAAAAGTCAAAGGACGCCTAGACAAGTGGAAGTATTTGTCTCCAAAATTGTCATATAGAGGACGCATTCTAATTGTTAACAACTTGGTGGCGTCTTCCTTATGGCATAGGTTTGCCTGTGTAGATCCTCCATTGCAATTACTTTTAAAAATTCAGACTCTCATGGTGAACTTTTTTTGGGATAGGTTACATTGGGTTTCACAAAATGTATTGTTTTTGCCTAAGTAGGAGGGTGGCCAAGGACTAATGCATCTTCAAAGCAGAATTGCAGCCTTTCGGTTGCAATTTGTGCAAAGACTGCTGGATGGACCTTCAGACTGTAACTGGCGCGCTGTTTCATGCCTGATTTTATGGATTTTTGCAGGTTTGGGACTGGACAAAGCACTTTTCCTAATGGATCCCCTAAAACTGGACACCTCTAAGTTGGCCATTTTTTATAGGAATACTTTTAAAGTTTGGAGTCTCTCTGTTGTTCAATGTCCAGAAAACTCACCTTCTCTTTTCTGGTTACTGGAGGAGCCTTTAATCTATGGCGCTCGGTTGGATTTAATGGACAGTTCCTTTTTTCCTGGACTCAATAGGGTGTTGGTGGGACATGACGTTATCACTCTGAGTCAGCTACTGAGAATTGTAGGGCCGGATTTCAAGGATGAAGTAGCTCTAGCTCAACACTTGGGAATCAGGTCTATTCGTCTGGTTACCCAGTTGCTCATGAAATGGAAAGCTGCTCTTGAAACAACTGAAATGGAATTGTTAACAGAATATTGTGAACGTTCTTGTGTTGCAAATCCCAAAGACTCTTTTCCGTGTTTTTCTTTGTCTATAAATTTTGAAGGGATTATTTCCCCCTTTTTTAAAAATTCTGCATCTCTGTGTAAAGACTTTTTTAAGTGCTGGTAAAACTTTGTACAGGTCTTGTGTTTTGGTGTTTAGCAAAAATGTCTTAAGTGCAAGAGTTGATACTCCCTGGCGTGATGTTTTTAAATTGGATGAAGGCGTAAAGCCTGAGTGGAGATCTTTGTATAAACCACCGCTGACCAAGAGAACAGGTGATTTACAATGGAAGATCATTCATGGCGCTGTTGCGGTTAACGCTTTTGTTTCAGTTTTAAACCCTGAGGTTGACTCTGGATGTCCTTTCTGCTCTACTAGAGAAACCATTTTTCATGTGTTCATGAATTGTTGTAGACTACAACCTTTGTTTGAAGTTGTAAGCGATGTTTTTATGAGGTGCAATGAGACCTTTTCCCTGGAGACGTTTATTTTGGGGTACAAGTATGTGAGGAAAAAAAGTGTTGTCTGTCGGCTTCTGAATTTTGTTCTAGGCCAAGCAAAACTGGCCATTTATTTAAGTAGGAAAAAGAAAATAGAACAGAATCTAAATCAGAATATGGTTGCCTTGTTTTCTAACTTGGTGAAGTCAAGAGTTATGGTAGATTTTTTATATTATAAGTCTATTGATGATTTTGTTACATTTGAATGTATTTGGTGCTACAAGGAGGCTCTGTGCTCTGTTTTTGAGGGTGAATTGATTTTTGTGCTGTGAGTTTTTCTTTATTTATTTTTTATTTATATATACTTTGGTGTAGAAGTCTATGGTAAATACTAGGTAATGTCTTGTATACTGTATTGTAATAAAAGTTTTGTTAAAAATCAAATCTCTCTCTCTCTCTCTCTCTCTCTTTCTCTCTCCCTCTCTCTTTTTCTCTCTCTTTCACTCATTCACATGCACACACACACAATCAACACAAACACTTTTTGTGTTCCACACAGACTGACATGCACATTTGTCCCAAGTCAAGCACTTCAGGCTA
This sequence comes from allo-octoploid hybrid of Carassius auratus x Cyprinus carpio, assembly GCA_024542945.1. Classification (NCBI taxonomy): domain Eukaryota; kingdom Metazoa; phylum Chordata; class Actinopteri; order Cypriniformes; species allo-octoploid hybrid of Carassius auratus x Cyprinus carpio. The sequence goes on along the minus strand of JANHFF010000339.1, from coordinate 186,987 downwards.
CAGAGACTGTTTTGATATGTAGCATTTGTCCACTTTTACAGCCTGTTTTTTTTTTTTTTAAGGGAAATATGGACATATACATCACACAGGCATAATTACAATAATTCTCTCTCTCTCTCTCACTCACACACACACACACACACACACACACACACACACACACAGTCACACACAGACAGTCACACCAACAGACACTCTCTTTTTGTTCCACATGGACTGACATGCACTTTTGTTCTTGCACAAAGTCCCAAGTCAAGCACTTCAGGCTTCAGAGACTGTTTTGATATGTACCTAGGGTACGCTTTAGTAAGTTACTCCCAAGTTTTTGATGGGACTCAGGGAATAATGCACAACAAAGATGTATACCACTGCCACAAATACACTCACTGCACATAGAAAATGTACATTCTTGCACTCTCCTACTCTCCTCGTGCCATGTGCAAAACTTTGCTTTTGTTTTTGGTAGTGTTTCTCTGTATACAGTATATGAGTTACTCCATGTTTTGAAGGGGTTTCTTTTGCATAGGTTTGAAGACTCAGTTTGAAGTCTCTGTCTTTCTTGTCCACCCACACTCAAATGTATGCAGTATATTTCTCTCCTTAACACGCACTGACAAGCACACTCCTTAATACACAGACACTCAAGTCACAGTCATTTGCTTCTAAAATAATGTTCTGATATTTTTGTCTTGAATATTACTACCTCAGTTTGAAAGTCTATTTGCATTCCAGTAAAGTTTGAGGAAAACATGCCCATTGAGTTTGTTGTCTTTGATAGCATTATGTTTTTGTTTGATATGTTTCACCGTGTCTTGGGATCCATGTAGCACTAATCAGTTGTTAAATTAAGCTTCTATTTCTAACAGTTGTGCCAATGATACGAGTTCCAACGAGTCTAGTGTTAAGCGTTTTTTTTTCTTCTTTTTTTCTTAGGGTTACTTGATACTTTTTTACTTTAAGTATGTTTTAGAGTCTGTACTTTTTCACTTTAACTTGAGTAAAGAGGTTGAGTTGATACTTCCACTTTTACCAGAGTCTTTTTAAACACCAGTATCTATACTTCTACTTGAGTGACAAAAGTGTGTACTTTTGACACCACTGGACAAGTGCATGCTAGAAACAGTCACAAGATCCTCCCCTGAAGAATGTCCCACAGATGCATTACACATCTATGCAACCAATAAAGAGGTTGAAAACCACAACACTGAAGCTATATCTTTGTGCTTTTCAAATATTATTAATATTGATACGGATGACTACAAAAAAGATCCACGAACAGGTCAGATGAAAAGGCAAGCTGCCCCTTGTAAAGGAGAGAAATGTGATCTTTTCGACACACTACAGATTGCTATTGGTGCACGAGTGATGCTAACCAGAAATATTGGTGTAGAAGATGGCCTAGTTAATGGTACTTTTGGCAATGTGGTAAAAATAATGACTCGGAACCGAGACACTGGTTCATATGTGCAATTAATTGGTCTGCATTTGGATAATGTAAATGCTGGACAGAAATATCGCAAAAAAGCACCTGATAAAGATGACAACATTGTCTATACTGAAAGGTCAGAAGAACCACTCAAAAGAAAGGGTACAGTGAGAAGACAATTCCCCATGAAGCTTGCTTTTGCATGTACTGTTCATAAAGTGTGAGACATGACAACTGATTCTGCTGTTGTATGTCTGAAACGTATATTCGAACCAGGCATGGCATACGTTGCACTCAGCAGAACAACAACACTCAGCGGTTTGCACGTTACTGACTTTGATGAAAAGAACATTTTCTGTGATCCTGAAATAAGTTTGTCCTTGGAGAACATGCCAAAAGCTGACTTTCGTAACGTTCAGCCCATCTTACACATACTGCAAGAGTCAGGTCTTAATTCATCTTTCAAAATCATTCATCATAACACAGAAGGACTGCAGTGTCATATGGATGATTTAAAATGCCACAATGTACTACTATTGGCTGATGTTTTATGTTTCACTGAAACACATTTGTCTGGCTCAGCTGTTCCTGAGTATCTCCAACTGGATGGTGATACTATGTACAAACGAAACAGAAGTGTATCTTCCACAAACTATTCACATTTGGCTAACAGAAAAGGTGGTGGTGTAGCAATGTATGTGAAAAACAACTTGAAAGTTCATCCTCTGATGTATATACAGAATGTTACAGACTTGGAATGCTTGGTTTTAAAGGTAGAAGCTCCTAAACAAGCACTTATTGCAGTAATCTACAGACCACCAAATTACAACCTAACAGAGTTTTTGTTCAATCTAAATGCTCTTTTGACATCTCTGGAGGTCTTTGATTTCAAGCCTATATATTTCAAGTTATAGTATGCGGAGACTTCAATGAAGATCAGTTGTCCCGTGGCAACAAACCTATTCTACAATTATTTCAAGAAAAAAGGTTTTAACCAACTTATTAACTATGGGACAACAGAAAACAACACTCTTCTGGTCCTGTGTTCATAAGCCGCGCACACTCTCATATCAGGGCAGGTGTACTACAGACATATTACAGACATCATGATCCTGTGTATTGTATTTTAGAATAGATGCAATGATTTTCTTGAACAAAAAATAAATACATTTTTAGAACATACAACTTCAACACTTCTGTAAGATAAATATATTAAGTAACAATATTACAGTTCATAAATACAATTAATATCAATAAACTTTACTTTTGTGTTGGTTTCTTGTGTGCATGTGTGTGCGTATGTGTTAAACAGAGATTGAGTGTGTGTGTGTGTGTGTGTGAGAGAGAGAGAGAGAGAGAGAGCGTTAGATAAAGAATGAATGGAGAGTGAGTGTCCTTTCCAAGGATCACCACCTTGACGTGGTGGAAAGGCTTGCGTGTTCCAGTGATCTCAAGAGTAAATCAGTCTGGAGATTTTCACTTCAGTTTGGCTTGCTTAACGGTGAGGTTCCAGACTAAGTGCGATCCAAAAGTCATTAATTCAACTAAATAAAATGTTTTTAACATAATTATTTGTTTGTTTTTGTTCTGTTTCGTTTTCTTCTTTTTTTTGTCTTTCTTAAATCATTCAGTCACCATGATTGCTTATTTATAAAGCTTTTAGGTGTAGTTTATGTATGCAAGGTTCTAAACTACTATGTGTTATCAAAATGATATAATGATGTAAATACAATGTAGTTAAGTACAATCAACACTATTAATTACCTGCAGTTTAATTTCTGTCATGATTACTCAGTTTTATTTGCCTTTCTTAAAGTATGGACAATAGTTGCTAACTGGATGCTTAATAAGTCATGCCATTTATTATTTTCCCTGTTTGTTATTTGTTAAATATTTGTATTATTCAGTTAAGTCATATATATATAATGTCAATACCATTAAAATAAAACAAATAATTAATGGTCTATCAATATTTAGGAGATTGCAGTTTTTGCATACTTATTATATTGAGCTTTATTAAGGTTTATGAAAATATTATGAATTTCTATGTATTTTGAATGTTGTAAGTTTAATGAAACATTTTCAAGCCTTTGAACAGATCTTAAAGTATTTGCTATCCTGTGGCTCCATCGTGTGGACAACATTAGCATTGTGGCCTTCATTTCTGAACATCATTATGAAAGGGGCCAATATTTTTTGAATGATTACAAATATTTAATGACTAGTTTATTGATAATATACCCACATCAGAATCTAATTTACTGATTCTAAATCTTATTTCATGCTTTAAGAGTTAAATTTTCAACTTTTACATTTTTAAGGAGTGATGATTGATTATTATGTGAGTTGCTAAATGTTTTTTAACAATTATAATACATAAACCATATAATAATGAAAAAAGTACAACAGTAATTGTTTTCATAATATTTACTATTGACAATTGTTATTTTGATTGTAACGAAGAAGGTTTTTATAACAACAAAACTGGTCATTTCTAAAAATTAAACACTAATTTAATTCTTTTTTTTTTTTTTAGGATTTACATTTAAGAATGTAGCCTACTTCAAGCATTTTAAGCAGCTTGTACAAACTCTGGTAATATTTATTATAGACCACTGTAACTGTCTATAATCTAACAAACAAGTTTATTATGAAAATAAAAGTGTATACACATGGCTGTTTTCGTTTACATTCGCCAAGCTATTATGTATTTTGAAATAATCTTGTATGTGATTTGTCCGTTCTAGCGCCGAAAAGCCAGAATCACCGTCCTCTGGAGCAGAGAGCGATCGATGCCTTATTCTGCCCTTAGACAAAAATATCTCACAAGCACTCATTTTAATCTCTATAATAAATTATTCTAATTGTTTTGTGTTGATTCGCTGGAGTGTTTTAATGTAAAAGGCTGTTGTTTCTGTATGTAGATATTTTTTTCCCTTCCAGTGTTGAGAAGCCGGCGGTCTCGCGCTGTCAAATAGCTGATGCAAGTCTTTCATTTTCACACTTAAAAAGCTCACAAACGCTTGAATTTTGCTCTTGTTGTGTTCTAATGGGTGTATTGTGTGCATTCGCTGTAATATTTTATTTTAAAAAGCTCTTAAAAAACTATAAACTTGCTTTTATTATGAGCACGATCGGACTGCATTCGCTGATCGGAACAGTGATTTTTCTTTCGTCTTTCACACTGTTCTCTAGCCAGACATGAATTTTTAATGAGATCTGACCCGGTAATAATAACATATGTTGGTTTAGCTTGTAAGTGTGAATGAAATGTATGTATTTATTTGTCCGTTCTAGCTCCAAAAAGACAGAATCACCATGCTCTGGAGCGCAGAGCGATCGATGTGATGTTCTGCCCTTAGACACAAAAATCTCACAAGCACTCATAAACACAAATTTTAATCTCTATAATATATTCTTCTAATTGTTCTGTGTTGATTTGGTGGAGTGTTTTAATGTAAAAGGCTGTAGTTTCTGTATGTAGACTTTTTTTCTCTTCCAGTGTTGAGAAGCCGGCGGTCTCGCGCTGTCAAATAGCTGACGGAAATCTTTCATTTTCACACTTTAACAGCTCACAAACACCTGAATTTAGCTCTTGGTGTGTTCTAATGGGTGGATTGTGATAGATAGATAGATAGATAGATAGATAGATAGATAGATAGATAGATTCATGTAAGGGACGTCTGATTGAGTCTAATGGGCTTCAGTGTGTTTAGATTTGAATTTTGACAATTGGAGTTTGACGGAATGTTCAGATGAGCCCAGACTTTTCAATTTAAGTCTATGTGATTTTTATGATTTTTAATCTTCATTTTTATGAAAACAGTTAAGTACAATCAGTTAGAATAGATATAGCAACTAACTTCAGATCAGTCTGAAGATCTGGGCTGAGTTTGGAGTCGGTAGAGTTAAAGCTCTAGGAGGAGTTAGAGTTGATAATTTTATTCTCAGAAGAAGAAGAAGAATAAAAAGAAGAAGTTTAAATAGGATTTCAGTAAGTTGGCTTTCTCAAGCCAACTTAATAACTAGATAAAAAAAGCTTGTCAAGACAAACTTTAAGTTGGTTTGAGAAAGCCGGACCAGAAAGTTTTAAAAAGTTGGAAAAGTTTGAAAACTTTAAAAAGTTTAAGACCATTAAAAAGTTAAAAATTGCACGGTTTTAAGTTGGTTAATAGGATACCTAGGGTGGTTGCTAAGCTGTTACTATGAGGTTGCTAAGGTACCAGGGGCGGTTGCTAGGGTGTTGTTATGGAGTTGCTAGGGTACCTGGGGTTGTTGCTAAGGTGTTGCTAAGAGATTGCTAAGATTCCCAGGGCGGTGGCTAGGGTGTTGCTACATGGTTGCTAGGATACACGGGCCAGTTGCTAAGGTGTTGCTATATGGTTGCTGAGGAACCCGGGTGATTGCTAGGGTATTGCTATGCGGTTGCTAGGGTACCCGGGCCGGTTGCTAAGGTGTTGGTATGCGGTTGCTAGGGTACATGGGACGTTTGCTGAGGTGTTGCTACATGGTTGCTGAGGACCACGGGTGGTTGCTAGGGTCTTGTTTTGCAGTTGCTAGGGTACCCAGGGTTGTTGCTTAGGTGTAGCTATGCGGTTGCTAAGGTACCCAGGGTGGTTGCTAGGGTGTTGCTAGTTTACACGGGTTTGGTTGCTTAGGTGTTGCTATGTGGTTGTGAAGGAACCCGGGTGGTTGCTAGAGTGTTGCTAAGTGTTTGCTAGGGTAACCTGGCCAGTTGCTAAGGTGTTGCTATGCGGTTGCTAAGGTACCCAGTTTGTTGATAGCGTGTTGTATGCAGTTGCTAGGGAACACGGGAAGGTTGATTAAGTGTTGCTATGCGGTTGCTAAGGTACCCAGGGCGATACCTAGGGTGTTGCTATGTGGTTGCTAGGGTACACGGGCCAGTTGCTAAGGTGTTGGTATGTGGTTGGTGAGGAACCCGGGTGGTTGCTGGGTGTTGATATGCCGTTGCTAGGGTACCCGGGCTGGTTGCTAAGGTGTTGCTATGCGGCTGCTAAGTTACCCATTGCGGTTGTTAGGGTGTTGCTATGCAATTGCTAAGGTACCCAGGGTGGTGCCTAGGGTGTTGCTATGCCTTTGCTAGGGTACCCAGACCGGTTGCTAGGGTGTTGCTATGCGGTTACTAAGTTACTCGTGGCGGTTGCTAAGGTGTTGCTATGCAGTTGCTAGTTTACACGGGATGGTTGCTTAGGGGTTAGTATGCTGTTGCTAGGGTACCAGGACTGGTTGCTAAGGTGTTTCTATGTGGTTGCTCAGGAATCCGGATGGTTGCTTGGTGTTGCTTTGCGGTTTCTAAGGTACCCGGGGCGGTTGCTAGCATGTTGCTATGCGGTTGCTAGGTAACACGGTCAGGTTGCTAAGGTGTTGCTAAGAAGTTACTAAGGTACCCGGTGTGGTTGCTAGGGTGTTTGCTATGCAGTTGCCAGGGTACCCAGGCAGGTTGCTAAGGTGTTACTATGTGAGTGCTAAGGTACCCGGGTGGTTGCTAGGGTGTTGCTAAGGTTCCCGGTGCAGTTGCTGAGGTGTTGCTATGTGGTTGGTAGGGTACCCACGGACTTGCTAGGTTGGTTTGGAAAGTTGGTTGAGTGATGGTATTAAGATAGATTTTAATTTTGACAGTTGGAGTTTGACAGAGTGTTCAGATGAGCCCAGACTTTTCAATGTAAGTCCATGGGATTTTTTTTATTTTTAATCTTCATATTTATGAAAGCCATACATCCAATCAGTTAGAATAGATATAGCAACTAACTTCAGATCAGTCAGAAAATCTTGGCTGAGTTTGGTGTCTGTAGATTTATAGCTCTAGGAGGTATAAAATATAATTTTAGTCTCAGAAGAAGAAGTTTAAATAGGATTTTAGTAAGTTGGCCAACTTATTAACTCCATAAAAAGTGTGTCAAGACCACCTTTAAGTCGGTTTGAGAAAGCCGGACGTGGCGGTTGCTAGAGTGTTGCTATGTGGTTGCTAGGGTTCCCGGGCCGGTTGCTAAGGTGTTGCTATGCGGTTGCTAAGTTACCCGTGGCAGTTGCTAGGGTGTTGCTATGCAGTTACTAGTTTACACAGGGTGGTTGCTTAGGTGTTGGTATGCTGTTGCTAGGGTACCAGGGCCGGTTGCTAAGGTGTTGCTATGTGGATGCTAAGGAATCCGGATGGTTGCTAGGGTGTTGCCATGTGTTTTGCTAATTTACCCTGGTCGGTTGCTAAGGTGTTGCTTTGCAGTTGCTAAGGTACCCTGGGTGGTTGCTAGTGTGTTGCTATGCGTATGCTAGGTAACACGGTCAGGTTGCTAAGGTGTTGCTATGAGGTTACTAAGGTACCCAGGCAGGTTGCTAGGGTGTTGCTATGCTGTTGCTAAGGTTCCCGGTGCGTTTAATAAGGTGTTGTTAGGGTACCCAGGGACTTGCTAGGTTGGTTTGGAAAGTTGTTTGATAGATAGATAGATAGATAGATAGATAGATAGATAGATAGATAGATAGATAGATAGATAGATAGATAGATAGATAGATAGATAGATAGATAGATGAATTTGAATGGGTTAGAAATAGTACATATAAGGGAAGTCTGACTGAGTCTAATGGCTTCAGTGTGTTTAGATTTGAGTTTTGACAGTTCTAGTTTGACGGAATGTTCAGATTAGCCCAGACTTTTCAATGTAAGTCCTTGAGATTTTTATGATTATTAATCTTCATATTCATGAAACCCGTACGTCCAATCAGTTAGCATAGATATAACAACTAACTTCAGATCAGTCAGAAAATCTTGGCTGAGTTTGGTGTCTGTAGATTTATAACTCCAGGAGGAGTCAGAGTTGATCCTTTTAGTCTCAGAAGAAGAAGAAGAAGAAGAAGCAGTTTAAAAAGTTTAAAAAATTTCTAACTTTAAAAAGTAAAAAATGAGACGGTTTTACGTTAGTTAATAGGGTACCCGGGGTGGTTGCTAAGGTGTTAAATTGCGGTTGCTAGGGTGTTGCTATGCAGTTGCTAGGGTACCCAGGGTTGTTGCTTAGGTGTTGCTATGCGGTTGCTAAGGTGCGAGGGCTGGGTGCTAAGGTGTTGCTATGTGGTTGCTAAGGAATCCGGGTGGTTGCTATGTGTTTGCTAATTTACCCTGGCCAGTTGCTAAGGTGTTGCTTCGCGGTTGCTAAGGTACCTGGTTCGTTGCTAGCATGTTGCTTTGCGGTTGCTAGGTAACATGGTCAGGTTGCTAAGGTGTTGCTATGAGGTTACTAAGGTACCCGGTGCAGTTGCTAGGGTATTGCTATGCGGTTGCCAGGGTACCCAGGCAGGTTGCTAACGTGTTGCTATGTGGCTGCTAAGGTACCCGGGCGGTTGCTAGGGTGTTGCTATGCTGTTGCTAAGGTTCCCGGTTTGGTTACTAAGGTGTTGCTTCGCGGTTGCTAAGGTACCTGGTTCGTTGCTAGCATGTTGCTTTGCGGTTGCTAGGTAACATGGTCAGGTTGCTAAGGTGTTGCTATGAGGTTGCTAAGGAATCCGGGTGGTTGCTAGGGTGTTGCTATGTGTTTGCTAATTTACCCTGGCCAGTTGCTAAGGTGTTGCTTCGCGGTTGCTAAGGTACCTGGTTCGTTGCTAGCATGTTGCTTTGCGGTTGCTAGGTAACATGGTCAGGTTGCTAAGGTGTTGCTATGAGGTTACTAAGGTACCCGGTGCAGTTGCTAGGGTATTGCTATGCGGTTGCCAGGGTACCCAGGCAGGTTGCTAAGGTGTTGCTATGCTGTTGCTAAGGTTCCCGGTGCGTTTTATAAGGTGTTGTTAGGGTACCCGGGGACTTGCTAGGTTGGTTTGGAAAGTTGTTTGAGTGATGCTATTAAGATAGATAGATAGATAGATAGATAGATAGATAGATAGATAGATAGATAGATAGATAGATATATAGATAGATAGATAGATAGATAGATAGATAGATAGATAGATAGATAGATTTGAATGGGTTAGAAATAGTACATATAAGGGAAGTCTGACTGAGTCTAATGGCTTCAGTGTGTTTAGATTTGAGTTTTGACAGTTCTAGTTTGACGGAATGTTCAGATTAGCCCAGACTTTTCAATGTAAGTCCTTGAGATTTTTATGATTATTAATCTTCATATTCATGAAACCCGTACGTCCAATCAGTTAGCATAGATATAACAACTAACTTCAGATCAGTCAGAAAATCTTGGCTGAGTTTGGTGTCTGTAGATTTATAACTCCAGGAGGAGTCAGAGTTGATCCTTTTAGTCTCAGAAGAAGAAGAAGAAGAAGAAGCAGTTTAAATAGGATTTTAGTAAGTTGGTGTTCTCAAGCCAACTTATTAACTCCATAAAAGGGTGTCAAGACCACCTTTAAGTCGGTTTGACAAAGCCAGACCAAAAAGATTAAAAAAGTTTGAAAAGCTTGAAAAGTTTAAAAAGTTAAAAAAATTTCTAACTTTAAAAAGTAAAAAATGAGACGGTTTTACGTTAGTTAATAGGGTACCCGGGGTGGTTGCTAAGGTGTTAAATTGCGGTTGCTAGGGTGTTGCTATGCGGTTGCTAGGGTACCCAGGGTTGTTGCTTAGGTGTTGCTATGCGGTTGCTAAGGTGCGAGGGCTGGGTGCTAAGGTGTTGCTATGTGGTTGCTAAGGAATCCGGGTGGTTGCTATGTGTTTGCTAATTTACCCTGGCCAGTTGCTAAGGTGTTGCTTCGCGGTTGCTAAGGTACCTGGTTCGTTGCTAGCATGTTGCTTTGCGGTTGCTAGGTAACATGGTCAGGTTGCTAAGGTGTTGCTATGTGGCTGCTAAGGTACCCGGGCGGTTGCTAGGGTGTTGCTATGCGGTTGCCAGGGTACCCAGGCAGGTTGCTAAGGTGTTGCTATGTGGCTGCTAAGGTACCCGGGCGGTTGCTAGGGTGTTGCTATGCTGTTGCTAAGGTTCCCGGTTTGGTTACTAAGGTGTTGCTATGTGGTTGTTAGGGTACCCGGGGACTTGCTAGGTTGGTTTGGAAAGTTGGTTGAGTGATGATATTAAGACTTAATAACTACATAAAAAAGTTTGCCAAGACGGCCTTTAATTCGGTTCGACAAAGCCAGACCAGAAAGTTTAAAAACGTTTGAAAAGTTTAAAAAGTTTAAGAACTTTAAAATGTTAAAAATTAGATGCTTTTAATTTAGTCAATAGGCTACCTGGGGTGGTTGCTTAGGTGTTAGATTGCTGTTGCTAATGTACCTGGGGTGGTTGCTAGGGTGTTGCTATGCCATTGCTAGGGTTCCCAGGCCGGTTGCTAAGGTGTTGCTATGCGGTTGCTAAGTTACCCGTGGCGGTTGCTACGGTGTTGCTATGCAGTTACTAGTTTACACGGGGTGGTTGCTTAGGTGTTGGTATGCTGTTGCTAGGGTACCAGGGCCGGTTGCTAAGGTGTTGCTATGTGGATGGTAAGGAATCCGGATGGTTGCTAGGGTGTTGCCATGTGTTTTGCTAATTTACCCTGGTCGGTTGCTAAGGTGTTGCTTTGCGGTTGCTAAGGTACCTGGTTCATGGCTAGCGTGTTGCTATGAGTATGCTAGGTAACACGGTCAGGTTGCTAAGGTGTTGCTATGAGGTTACTAAGGTACCCAGTTCGGTTGCTAGGGTGTTGCTATGCGGTTGCCAAGGTACCCAGGCAGGTTGCTAGGGTGTTGCTATGCTGTTGCTAAGGTTCCCGGTGCGTTTTATAAGGTGTTGTTAGGGTACCCGGGGACTTGCTAGGTTGGTTTGGAAAGTTGTTTGAGTGATGCTATTAAGATAGATAGATAGATAGATAGATGAATTTGAATGGGTTAGAAATAGTACATATAAGCATTTTCAGATTTTGATTAAAGATTACGAAGCCAAAATTTTTTTGTGTGGATTGCCTTGCATGGATGAATTGTTCACCACAAAACGATCAATTTAGGCAAACAAAGTAAATATGGTCAATTTTGATTTCAGTTGGACTTTAAATATATTAAATTTCGGTTTGTTTTTCCACCAAACCCTAACTTAACAGATATGATCGTGAGAGTGTAATGCTTGTATTTGAACACTGCGTATGACAGCACGAGCATGCTGATCACGATTTTGACTTTTTTTCCCTGAAAAAAGTCAATGAAAATATGTAATAAATATTGGTACAAAATTATTTGTGTTCCTACTTTGAGTTTGATAATAAAGGAAAATCTAGCATTGTTTGATTTTATGTAATTTTTATGTCCTATGTGACCAGTTTTATAGATTTCTTTTGTTTTACTTTAAACTTTTGACACACCTTAAGTCAGTACGTCACAAAACTAATTACAACCAATGTTTGGTTGACCAATCGCTGTTTTTCAACCTTCATTTTTGCCTTTTCATAGGCCCATCAGAGGGATATTTCCCAGGTTTGCTTGCATAAGGTAAGAATGAATTAATGTAAATTGTTATCTGCGACAGGTGTTGCATAGCTGCTCTTCATTTTTACTTTGTTTTTTAAATCTAGGTCAGAAGATGGTGGGTTTCACTTTCTAAACATTGTTTATTGTAAAATGATTGTAATACTGGCTGAACAAGTGTCCAAAGTGAAAGAACTCCAATTGGAGGTCTGGGGTTTCATCTCTACTCATTACTTTTCACTCCCTCTAAAGGATTTGACCGAGTTTGAAGAACCAAAGGGGATTCTTCAATGTGAAAATGCCAGACATGTGATGCTAATTTAAATTTTAAGATTTTTCTTTTTCTTTTTTTTTCTTGTTTTTTATTTATTTATTTTGAGAAAAGAAAGTTTTTCATTCAACACACATTTACCAGGTGAATGTTGTTTTTAATGTTTTTTTGTTTGTTTTTTTAGCAGGAAAACTACATTCCCATGACATTTATTTGTAACCTATCCATGTTTTGTGCAAATATGTCCCTGACACTCTTTTAGGTCGGCCGTTTTGCTGTTGTGGGAAGAGCATCAGTTGAGGCACGTAGGATGCTGGCTGTAGTCTAACCAATGAGCCGGGTTCTCAGATGAACCTGGCAGTAGGAGACTGAAAGATGAGCCTGAACAAAAAAAAAAAACTCATTTAGAGGCACCAGGTGTGCATGTTTGGCAAGTCAGAGTCCACATGGGTCCTTTGATCCTAAATTCAGTTTGATCAAATTTAAGTCCATAAAAAGTCTTAGGTATCTTAAATGGAATGAGAAAAGCCTTAATTATCTTTTCAAGAGGTCTAAACTTTGGGTGCAGAAAAATAAAATGCAAAATGGCTTAATATGATTAATAGTTCACCCAGAAATTAAAATAGTCATTTACATTTACATTTAATTATTTAGCAGACGCTTTTATCCAAAGCGACATACAAATGAGAACAATATAATCAATCAGACCAACGAGAGAACAACAACAGTATACAAGTGCCATGACAAGTCTCAGTTAGTCTAGCACAGAACCCGTAGCTAGGTTTTTTTTTTTTTTTCAAGAATAGGATAGACAAGAAAAGGTAAGTACTAGTATTAGTTGGTCAAGTGCTGGCGAAAAAGATGAGTCTTTAGCTGTTTTTTTTTTAATGAGTAAAGACTCATTTGAGATTGCGAGGTCATTCCACCAGCTGGGCACAGTCCAGGAAAAGGTCCGTGAGAGTGATTTTGAACCTCTTTGGGATGGCACCACAAGGCACCATTCACCTGCAGAACGCAAGCTTCTGGAGGGCGCATAAGTTTGAACTAGTGAGTTTAGGTATATTGGTGCCGTGCCAGTGGTCGTTTTGTAGGCAAGCATCAGTACCTTGAATTTGATGCGAGCGGCTACTGGTAGCCAGTATAACCTGATGAGGAGAGGAGTAACGTGAGCTTTTTTGGCTCATTGAAGACAACCCTCGCTGCTGCATTCTGGATCAGTTGTAGAGGTTTGATAGTACATGCAGGAAGGCCCGGCAGAAGAGCATTACAATAGTCCAGTCTGGAGAGAACAAGAGCTTGGACAAGAAGTTGGGTGGCTTGCTCTGACAGGAAGGGTCTAATCTTCCTAATGTTGTATAAGGCAAATCTGCAGGACCGGGTCATTGTAGCAATATGATCTGTGAAGCTTAACTGATGATCCATCACAACTCCTAGGTTTCTGGCTGTCCTGGAAGGAGTTATGGTTGACAAACCCAGCTGTATAGAGTAGTTGTGATAAAACGATGGGTTAGCTGGAACCACCATTTACTCACCTGCATTTTGTTCCAAATCTGTATTAGTTTCTTTCTTGTGTTGAACACAAAAGAAGATATGTTAAAGAATGTTAGTAACCCAGCAGCTGATGGTAACCATTGACTTCCACAGTAGGAAAAAAAAATACTATGGTCAATGCTACCGTTAGCTGTCTGGTTACCAACATTCTTTAACATATCTTCTTTTGTGTTCAACAGAAGAAAGAAACGGATACAGATTTGGGACATTTGTATATTGAGTATATACTCCATACTGAGTATGATATATTGATATATAACTTATAAAAAATATAGAATGAGCCATTTAAATCATTATACAGTAGTTTGATATTACAAGCACATCTGAAAAATAGAGGCCTCAGAGTGAGGTGCTGTGTGGAAACTGCATAATCCAATTTGCCTCAAACATGAAACATGCTTTATATTAAGTGTTTTAAAAAAATATGTAAGTATGGTGTGTATTGAAAAATACAGACTGTAAAATGCACTGTTGGTGTTCCCAAACGCATTGTAAACTAACACCACATGCCGAGATGCAGTTCTCTGCATTCACTGAGCTGAGATGTGGAAGACACCGGCTCATGAGCTGATTGCATGAGCAATGTGTGCACTTCAAATTGAATCACTGCTTGAATAACTTCCTGTTTGTTTTTATACTTTAGATGCCTTACAACAATAAGGACGTGAAAGCTGAGAAAGAGAAGTCCTCAGAGATCATCTTTGATATAACATTGCAAAAACGGCTTTGTTGTGCCCCTGAACAGCTTGGGGACATTGTCTTGTGGTGGAAAGCCCTGAGTTCATCAGACTATCTGTTTAATGAGGAGTAAGAACATCCTTTTTGAATCAGAAAAGTAGCTTCAAGTCCTAACAGCAAGCTGTAATAATGTGTCAGTCTGTAGTAATTTTGGTGTTTCAGCCTTTGTTGGTGAGTTTCCATTTGGATTTACTTCCATTTTACAGATGTAGTTTGTGTTTGTTATATATCGTCAGTGTTACCAGATCTTCTCCTGGCATTTGCTTAAATTCAGAATGAATTATTCCATGTAATTAAGTCACTTTGTTATCCATTTGATCATATTATGTGCCTATGTTGTATTTTAAAGCTGCAGTCAGTAACTTTTGGGGCTCGCGTCTGGTGGAAGAACATTGTAGCTGGAGCTACTTCTCTCTGTTTACATCTATGGCGAGTCACGCAGGTACTGTGCGACTCTGCAGTGTTGCCGACCCCAACCAGACTAAAATAGTCCGAATATAAACACTTATTATAGGTGTACCGTAGTGATTCAGGATAAGACAAAAACACGGTTTGGAAAATGGATTCATGATGTACTCGCTCATTATATATATTTTTTACATTTTCAACACAAAACAACACTGTGGCACAGCCGTGCGCTGATTGGACCAGAAGAGCCAGGAGCGGTGAATTTTGTTTATATTGGAGAGAAGTAGCTCCGGCTACAATGTTCTTCCGCCAGACTTGAGCCCCAAAAGTTACCGACTGCAGCTTTAAGCTCTGTCTCTCGTTTCACAGACAAGGCTTAAGCCTAGTCCCAGACTAAAATGCATGTTTGAGCTGTCTTAACTGAAAATAACTTGATCTGACAGATCTTAAAATATGTCAGTGTCATTGTTTTGTCTCATGATGCATACCAATAATGTGTTTTTCATAAGGCATTTTATAAAAAACTTTCAATATCCTAATTTTACTAAGTCCTAATCCTTTATTAAAAGCTAATCCCTGTCTGTGAATCAGGGCCTATATGTATTGAGAGCACCACAAAGTTTGTTTGTTTTTGTTTTGTTTTAAATAAAAGAATCACTTGTTTTACTCAAATGTGATGCTATTTTCCTGTTCAAATAGTTTGTTTAAGGCTAAGTCTACATTAATCCGGAATCATTTGAAAACAGCGTTTTCATTTTAAAACGCTCTCCATCCACACTAGCGTTTTTAAGCGTTTTCCATCCACACAGAAAGTGTCTCATCCACACAGAAACATCAGAAAAAGTTAAATTCGCTTTCTGCACATGTGTAAAGCCTCAAAAAAGCTCACTGCAGATTATACACATGGAACAGACATGAAACTTTTTCATGCAGTTTTTCTGACAGGAAATTTTATATATTTTATTTACGAAAAGAACTCACCATTCACTGACGCGTCCAGGTCGCACACACTCACGATTGTACGTCTGATCTATAACGCAACTCACGATCGCGAGTAAATTTGCTTTCATCTTTGCAGGACTGTGATATGAAGAGTGTACAAAGTAACACATCTATAGTAATAGTGTGAAAGTGCATAGCAAATAATGTGCACAGTACCAGTATAATCACGGATATCTATTGGTATAATATGCGTCACATGACTAAACTTGCATCATCGTTTTCAAAAGCCTCCGTTTTCACAGTCCACACTACAACACGAAAATGGTGTTTTCAAATTTATCCACTTTGGAGAGCGTTTTTAAAAAGCTCTGTTTTCCTTGATTAAAAACGCCGTCTCAGTGTGGACGGAAGGCCAAAACGGAGAGAAAAAGATGTGTTTTCAAACGAAAACGTATTAGTGTGGACATGGCCTAAATTGTGTGGGGGCAAAATTAAATATTTGCATGTAAGGTGAAGGATGTTGTTTACTTTGTTTATATTAATGGCAGTCCTGCATGTTCTCTAATTGAAAAGAGTAAAAATCAAGATTGATTTGATCATATTTTCACGTAGATTCAATGTTTAATAAGTGGTCTAGTTTAAGTTGAAGAAGATCTATTTTTCATCATTGAAATAATATTATTTGAGGGTGCAATCCTGATGAAAAATCAATGTTAAACTTCAAAATTGATTCAATGATAATTTGGTTGATGCATTAACATGGATTCAGCACTGATTCAGTGTTGTTCTGCTATCTGGGTAGTGACCCATACTAGCATGTTGCTAGCATGATTAACAAGTGACTAGCATGTTGCTAGCATAACTAGCTAGTCACTAGCATGTCGTTAATATGATTAGCAAGTCATTAGCATGTTGTTAACAAGTCTCTAACATTATTAGCAAGTGACTAACATGTTGCTAACATGTTTCCAGCATGATTAACAAGTGACTAGCATGTTCTTAGTATGATTAGCAAATGACTAGCATGTTGCTAGCATGATTGGCAAGTTATTAGCATGTTGTTAATATTAATAGCAAATGACTAGCATGTCACTAGCATGTTGTTAACATGATTAGCAAGTGACTAGCATGTTTTTAGCACTCACAATACCAACAAAACCTTGTGTTTTTATAAAATAAAGCAAACATGATGCGCTTTCTGCCATCTCGTCTTTAATAGGAGTACAGAAATGAACCCAAACTCAGCGAAAACATGCCTCACAGACATGATAAATATGTCTATAGAAAGATTTAAATGACTACTTGACGAAATAAAACAAATCGAAAACAAAACTCTTTCATTATAATCATAATCCGTAAAGATGCACTTCTCTCTAAAAGTGCGTCTGAGGAGATGGCGAGTCAGGATTGGCAACTTCATCCTTGCGACACAGATTCAGAAAACACTAGTTTATTAGTAAATAATTAAAATATCTCCTTACTATTTCCCCCTGAAACATTTATGGTAATTACTTTTGCCGATGCTTTGCATTTAGCTTAAGCCTATTGCGTGCATTTGAACGCAGAACTGTTCAGCTCCGCTAACGGCACGCACCATACTGCTGCTGCTATATATACTGCATTAAGATAACTGAGACCTGTTATAGCACTTGTATATCATTGCTCTTTTGTTGATTTTGATTGCTTCCATTGTCCTCATTTGTAAGCCGCTTTGGATAAAAGTGTCTGCTAAATGACTCAATCTAAATGTAAATTTTAAATAGGATTTCAGTAAGTTGGCTTTCTCAAGCCAACTTAATAACCACTATCCATGAATATCTAATCCAACAAAGAGATTACATTACAATCCAGTTGTAAAATTACAAAAGATGTGATTAAGTGCCTTTGTCACAATGCCCATTTACAAAAAGCTTAGAGCCATGTTTTGTATAATGTTAAGCGTTAATCCAACAAATAAATACGCCATAGACAACTTTTTACCGTGTTCTCTTCCTCCACCATGGTATCTTTCAGAGACGCATGGTTCTGTGATCAGTAGTAAATCAGCCAGAGTGTGCTCTCGTGCTTAAACTTAAAATATGCCCCGAAGAAATCCAGGAATTGCCTATCACTGCAGCTGAATAAACAGAAGATTTAATTGCTTTCATTGATTCAACGTGACTAATAAACACACAACTACGACAATATATGGTTTATCTGAGTTCTCCTTTTTATCATTTTTATTATAATAAAGTATATAATTATGCAATGCTAATCAACATAGCCTTTATCACTGCTTAGAATACTATGAAATATGTTGTGTGCCTTATTCTGTGTAAGAAGCCACATTATCTCACAGAAGAATTTAAATTAAAAACATTTTATTAAATGTGGTGCTTTTCAATAATGCACATGCTTTCAGATGGAACAGTATTTACTAAACAGAGCCGTAGTTCACTGAGAAGCTATGCAAATAGCTTTCATAATCGTAGAACGATTTATTTAAAGGTGCTGTATGTTAGTTTTTGACTCTACTAAAGCATAAAAATACCATAGTTTGCAGATATTTAAGAAACATGCTAATTTGACATACTTGTTTATCTGAAAAACAATGCTACAGTCAGTTATTCTCCTTTGAAAATATGCGTTCCGGGCTGGAATGTTGGTCTCTGTTTTGGTTTGTGAAACCCGCCTATTGCAAGTTTACCCAATTGTATTTCGGCACCCCGGATTGCCATTTCATTCATCATCAAGTGCGCTCATTCCTGTTGGTGTTGTCAATCTGGCAACCTGCGTGTGTGTCAAGTCTGAGGAGGAGGGGCCGGGTAAAAAAAACCCCTCTACAATATTTTGCATTTGGACTGCAATACCTAGTTCAACCACTTGGTGTCAATCCTACATACAGCACCTTTAATTTCATTATCGCGCGATTAAATCTCTGTGTAGTAAATGCTGCTCCATCTGAAAGCATGTGATGGAGATTTTCTACTAATCACAGAACCGGCTTTACTGACAAGATGCGCATGACAATCGCATTCGATTGATCGTTCAGCCCTACTTTGGGGTAGTTTTAATGAGGAAATGTACTGCAGGCAAGTTTCCACTGCTATTCTATTGCTTGTTTTTCTCACCTTTTAATGAAAACGTTTGCACCCATATTCTTCTTGTCCCAACTTGTAGCTTGTAAATGCTAAAAGGATAGTGCAACATTTGGCCACTATTTGGCAGGCTCACCTGTACCCTGTTTTTCATTTCATTGCCCTCTAGACTGCAAAGCAGCTGATGTCTACTCTAAATTCAGCATCTTTCTTTTCAATCAGTGCAGAAAGTGCTATCAAGTTGGGGTATATGATTTGATCTGGCACATTTTTTGTTTTTGTGCCCAGTGTGATTCTATCTTGTATAGAATGATTCTACTCTTTTAGGGGGAAGTCGTGGCTTAATGGTTAGAGAGTCAGCCTCGCAATCCAAAGGTTGCGAGTTTGAGTCTCGGGGAGGGTGAATGTACAGCGCTCTCTCCACCCCCAATACCATGACTGAGGTGCCCTTGAGCAAGCCACCAAACCCCCAACTGCTCCCCGGGTGCTGCAGCATAAAATGGCTGCCCACTGTGCTGGGTGTGTGTTCACAGTGTGTGTGTGTTCACTGCTGTGTGTATGCACTTTGGATGGGTTAAATGCGGAGCACGAATTCCGAGTATGGGTCACCATACTTGGCTGTATGTCATGTCACTTTCACTCTTTTTAACATTCAGAAAACAGCATAATAATAGTTTCATTTGCATTAAATGCTTTAAATGTGTGAAAAGTCAACCCTTGCTCAATAATGCTGAGGCGTTCCAAAGGTATTAACACAGCATTAAATGCTTTAAATGTGTTACGGAGAGAATGAGACGAGACGAGTAGCACAATGAGCGATAACCGCTAAACAAGGCAGTGAATGGTGGCGTGAGACTGATTTATATATTGCGTGTTATTGGTAGCAGCTGTATGTGATTGGTTTCAGGTGAACTTGTGATTAGTGCATAATCACACTTAGTTTGATAAGTCTGTCAAGATCTGAGTGTAATTCCAGGGTGAAGATCTCCCTTTGAATACGGTCAGCCAACCCATGCAGGAACATGTCCCACTGCGCCTCCTTGTTCCACTGTTACACTCGGCCGCCAAGGTACAAAACTCTATAGAGTAATCTGATAAGGGCCGATGTCCTTGATGTAGATCAGCCAGCATGCGGGCAGCCTCACACCCTGCAACTGCGCGATCGAAGACCCGCCTCATCTCCTCTGAGAGCGCTTGGAACTAGTAAGAACAGGAACGTTGATTCTTCCACACCGCCATTCCACACAGAGCCACATATCCAGATAATAAGGTCATCAACGGAGCCACTTTCGACTGTTCAGTAGCAAATGTCAAAGGCTGTGGAGAGAAGAACAACAAGCACTTATTTAAAAATGCTCTACAAAGATTGGACTCACCGGAATATGGTGCAGGAGGTGGTAGACGGGGCTCGCTCTGATGGCTCGTTATCAATGAAGCTGGGGGAACAGGCGGTGGGTGTGGTGCAGTGGGCGCCCTCATTGTTTCAGTCTTTAGATGTTGTAGTTGAGCAGTGAGCTTGGACACCTGGGCTACCAAGGCTTGCACCGCATGACCCATAGCAACCATTTGTTGCTGAATCCTTTTTGATCAGATTGTTCTGTAATGCTAAATGACGAGGAGTCACGATTTATTAGAACAAACTGAGGACAAAATCAGCAGAGCAGAGAAAGCCAAAGTCAGAAGTCATGGGTGCAGATGGCAACAGTCTCTTGGCAGCGCGGGGATCGCAATGGGCAACCAGTCCTCAGAGAAAAATCCAACAGGAAGAAAATCCAACCAGGCTAGAAGCAGGTAATCCAAACTGGGATGAGGAAACATGACAAGAGAGACAAAAACACGGCCAGGAATCACACCGCCTGAGAACACCAACGATCTGACAACACAGGGAAAAAAACATAGGCATTAAATAGGGAAACTGATGAGCTGCAGCTGCTGATCAGCAAACCAGCTGTGGTACACACATGCACACACACACACACACACAGAATGAGCTGATGAACCAGTGAACTTTAGGTTACTCACATAACCCCTGGTTCTCTGATAACATGAGTGCGATATCTCTCTTTGGGAATCACCTTGGGCATGACCAATCCTGGAATCACCAATTACACCACTGTCAGTTGACAGACCAATCACGACAGTGATGTGGGAGTCCTGCCTCCCTATATACATCACTGCATAACAGTCCCTACCTCATTCTCTGCATGTCTCTTGCTCGTGCTGCTACAATATAAAACATATTGCAGATATGCTGTCTGAAACAGGCATGCCAACCAACTTAGTGATGTGTGATATCATAAGAATGAAAACTCTCCACTATTCACAGAATCGAACTGGGCTAAAAATAAAATAAAAACGTCCTCTGTACGAGTGTTTTTTTTTTTACACACTTAGGACGGAATGAGCCTATGAAAGTTCTGTAACATCCAGCCTCTAAAATCTGACAAAAGTGTGTGGCGATGCCTGGCTTGCCACCGCACAAATGTCTTGAATTGAAATGCCTTTAAACAATGCCCACGAGGTGGCCACGCCTCAGGTAGTATGACCCCTCAGCCCCTCTGGAGGACTAAGACCCATGCTTTTATAACTCAATATAATAGCTTCCACTACCCAGTGGGACAGGCGCTGAAGAGAAATAGGTTTACCCTTACGCAACGCACCGCACGGACAGGGCACAAACAGTGAAGCCCCTCTTCTGAAATGCATACAGGAGTTATGAAAGTGAAAATGTGAAAGTCGTGACATTTGCCAAGTATGGTAACCCATACTCGGAATTGGTGCTCTGCATTTAACCCATCCAAGTGCACACACCGTGAACACACACCCGGAGCAATGGGCAGCTATATCCAGGGCCCGGGGAGCAACTGGGGGTTCAGTGCCTTGCTCAAGGGCACTTCAGCCACTTCAGGGTGGAAGAGAGCGCTGTTCATTCACTCCCTCCCACCTACAACTCCTGCCGGCACCGAGATATGAACCTGTGACTTTCGGGTTACAAGTCCAAATCTCTAACCATTAGGCCACAGCTGCCTGCACAGCTGCATAGAACCGACAAAGCACGAAGCTCACTAACCCACTTAGCAGATGAAAGAGCCAGTTAAAATGCGGTCTTTAGCGAAAGGAGCTTCAGATCGCTGCTGTCGATAAGTTCAAAAGGTGTACGAGATGTGCGTGAAGGACCAAAGACAGATCCCATGGCGGAATCAGTGGTTTTGACACCCTGTTCAGATGCCACGTGCCCCTCTTAAACCTGCATATTAGCGGGTATCGACCAATAGTGTTATTGTCAATCCCCACACGACACACAGAAATCGCCGCGAGATACACCTTAACAGTAGAAAAAGCTCTGCCTTTATCCAAAAGTTTTTGCAGGAAACATAACACATCTGCGACAAAGCAGAGAACTTTAATAATGTGCTTATGCGTGCACCATTGCTCGAAATGATTCCATTTCCTATTGTAAGCAGAGCGCGTCAAGGCAGCCCTCACATTCTAAATTGTCTCGATCACCCTCGGAGGCAACCTAGTAGCATTTAAGTTTAACAAAGAGCAACTTTGACTGGGGTGGGGTGAAAAATATCCTCACGCGCTTGTGAGAGGAGGTCTCTGCACAGCGGGAGAGGCCAGGGATGGTCGCATAGGAGCTGCATTATCTCTGTCAGCCACAATTTCCTTGACCAGTTCAGGGCAATCAATATGACTGAGTGACTGCACTCCCTTACCCTTCTTAAAGTTGCTATGATCAGATTTAGCAGAGGAAACGTGTAAAGCAGTACGTTTGTCGATGGTTGTGCTAGGGCATCCACACCCATAGGCGCACCGTCCCTCACTAGTTAGAAGAACAAAGGGCAGTGAGTGTTTTCGTGCGATGCGAAGAGATCTAAGGCAGTGAGGCCGAATCTCCTACACAACTGGTCCACTACCTGAGGGAGGAGTGTCCATTCTCCATACAGATGTTTCCCCCTGGACAGGAGATCCGCCCTCGCATTCATTATTCCAGGGACGTGTGTTGCCCGTAATGAATGAAAGTGTTTCCTGCCCCACACAATGAGAGAGCGTGTACCCCCTTGGCGATTTATATATGCCACCGTGGTCGTGTTGTCTGATCTGATCAGAACATGCACAAAATGTTTCATAGCTAGAAACACTGTTAACAGTTCTAGGTAATTTATGGGAAAGCTCTGCATTGAGACAGGCCATTTCCCTTTCGCTATTCTGCCCTCGCACACTGCACCCCAACCTGAAAGCAGTGTCGGGCAGTAACGCATTGCTTGGTATTGCGTTACTGTAATTTGATTACTTTTTTAGTAATGGAGTAATTTAACACTTTATAATTTTCAAAATAGTAATTAGAGTATAGTTACAAGCCGAGGTCTCTATACATTACTGCCGCGTTACATTGATGACAGAATGCAGTGTTTTATAATCTAGAGATTGTAAAAAGAATGTAGCACACGCACTGTCGAGTCAAGTGCCAGTGGATTAGAGACCTGCTCTGCGAGACACGATGCAACAGAGTGCAACGCGGGACAAAATGAGTGAGTTCTGGTGCTGGCGGGCAGACACTTGTATGTGTGAGATGCGGGAGAATAAAATGATTCACGGGACTCCCGCAAAATAGAAATATCCAAACATATAATATCTAAAACAAATAAATTATTAATCTATTGCACAAAAGCAGCATGAACTAATATAAAATATAAACGACAAACAGGTGCAAGCAGTTTCTATTTAGGCTAAAACATGTTTGCAGTGCTGAGCAATGCAGTGCTGAAATTATGTGCTCACGAATCCTCTCATTATAACACAAATTGTAGACATTATGAAAGATTCATTATGCATATATTTATTGAGTTATAACAGAGATTTGTGAGATTGCAATGAAGTGAGATGTCTTTTAGAGATTATAAATGCAGCGCTCTTTGCTGGCATTTTGCCATGCCAAACCATGCATGCAGCAGCCGCTTGCTTTAGTTAAAAATAACAGTGTTCTGTGACTGTTGATGCTTTAATAACAAATATTTATTGTGTATGCTGGGATTTCATAAATTTAATGGAGAAAAAAGTAATGTAACTAGTAATGTAACTTATTACTAATTACTTTTGAAATAAAGTAATCAGAACAGTAATATGATTACTTTTAAAAGGAGTAATCAGTAATTAGTAATTTGATTACATTTCCAGAGTAACTTGCCCAACACTGCCTGAAAGCGACACGTCTGTTGTTACCACCTTTCTCATGGAAACTGCACCCAGCGGAGTTCCTGATTCGAGAAACGAGCGGCTTCTCCAATGATGGAGGACATGCATGCAAAGTTGTGATACCATCACTCTGCGGTTGAGATGGCTTTTTGGACTTAAGTGTTTTGCCACTGTCCAATTCTGAAACTCTCTCATTCACAACAGTCCCAAAGGAATAACCAAGACTGTCAAGGCCATCAGCCCCAGAAGGCGTAAACACAGTCTGAATGGGACTTTGTTCCCTTTTTGTAAAAGGGATAGACAGCTGCAAATTGACCTGATGCGCTCCTCTGACAGAAACGCTTGATACCGATCTGAGTTCAGTCTGAGATAGATTATTTCCTATGTGGGCACCAGGCAGCTTTTTGTCTCATTTATCTTGAAGCCTAAGCTCAAGATAAACCAAATGAGACACAAGCATCTTCGTGTCTGTCTCCGCTTGCTGCCGTGATGGAGCGCAGAGGAGTAGATCGTCCAAATAAGCTGACACTCTGAGACCCGCTGTTCTCAGCGGTGATAAAGCCGCTTCTATACACTTGCTGAACGTCCTTGGAGCCAATAAGTGCCTGAAAGGAACAGTCATAACAGTAAGCAGTAGGCTGTGCCCTGATAGGCAAACCTGAGGAATTTCTTGTGTGCCAGGTAGATGTCTATATGGAAATATGCGCCGCAAATAAAATGTGACAGTGCTTTGAATGTGGGCATTTTGAACTTGCATTTTCTGAGGTGTTTGTTGAGGTTCCGCAAATCCAGAATGGGACGGAGAGCTCCCCTTCTCTTGGGAATTACAAAGTACTGGGAGTAAAAGCCATGCTGGCTGTCCTCTGGCGGCACAGTTCATATTGCTCTTTTCCTTTGTAAGAGAAACAGGTCAATTTAGCTCAAAGGGAATCATTCAAGATTTTAAAGGGAATTTGAACAGAATCACTGTTTCACGGCTGATCACTGAAACGGCCAGCGATTCACTGAACGAGCCGTATAACATCAAATCTGCGCTGGATATTAATATCCAAAGTATAGTGAAAACACTATGAATTAGCACAGTAACAAGATTGGCAGTTTAAGACATTAACTTATGAGCACAAAACACAAGATACTTCTCTTTTCAATATAAATAAGGCTTTATTAGATAAATCTAAGACATATAAACTAATCTAACACATAAGCACACACACTCACACATACGCACAAGTTGCAGGAGGATAGAACGTTAGGAAAGAATGAGTTTAAGAGAATGAAAATGTGAAATCCCAAGTTTACAGCAATACGTGAAATTGCATAGACATTAACAACCATCAATCACTTAATTAACCCTCGCATTGAGTTCATCAATTAGGTTAAAATTATATTAGATAACACCAGTACAGATCAGAGTCTGGAGGTACGTTACTTGTGATGCCTGTGTAACGGGGTTCCCTTTGTTGTCGCTGAAAAGGGGGTTTCCCGAGGTTGCTGATTGGCTGGAAGTTCAGTAGTCGTTGAAGTGACGTCTTGGGAAGCCCGTGGTTGAGCGTAGGCTGAAGATGCGGAGTTGTGGGCTGGTTGAAGTTGAACGGGCACTCGAGGTCAGACTCGGAGACACGGCGTTACAAAACTTAACTCAGAACACGAAACTCTCAAACGGAAAAGAAAAGAAGTAAAGTTTGACGAGACTAGGTGGTGTTTCTTCTCATCGTGGCTAAGTAGCAGCAGGCGTGCAGGCCGAAGCACGCTGGAACGGCGCTCGAAGAACGCTAAAAGTGATGACAAAGCATGACTAAAAGCTAAAGCTAAAAGCCGGCATGACTGATAGCAAAAGCTAAACGAAAGCTAAAAGCAAAATTTGATGGTGTCCTGAGTATTTAAACTGGCATTTTGGCCACACCTCAAATGTTGTCTTGACCAATTAGATATTGTCTTTCCTCGTGGTGTTGCATTGTTTGTCCCACCCATTCATAAATCATATGTTATCTTATCAAGCACGAGGTCCGAATTTTCCCGCTCTTGCAGAGTATAATTTGGACATGATTCCTATAACAAGAATATGATACATTTGACAAATAACTGATGGTCAGAAACGTTTCAAGCAAGAAGATTCGAACACACACATACTAAACATGAATATGATCCCTTAAGCTATTCAAGAGTTATTTAAAAAGACATACACAATAAGTGATTAGAAACATTATAATCAAATGTGGGGGTTACATGTATGATATGGAGTTGAGCAATGGACTGATATCCATTTAGAAGTCTTTTTTGAGTTCATTTTGGTGCATATATGCATTGGAAGGCATTCTCTGTGCCATTCTGGGGAGAAAGGATATGTCCTGTGAAGACCAGAGGGGTTAACAGGTCTCCTTAGGAATTTCAGTCTGGTTCTGCTAGGTGGGGGGAAGTCAATCCAACGATCTTGTTTACTCTCATGGCTTTACATGTGAGGGTCAGACTGTCCATCTCTTCGATTACTTGCCCCAAATTAGACAATCTCTTCTTCGAATTTAAATTGTCAATAATTGTTCTAATGGTGTTAATGTTGAAAGCTGTTCTCTGAAAGAGTTGGTTGGTTATCAGACTGTGGTGCTAGGAGTTGATTTACAACATCCTGCCTTTCTGTGGAATTCGGCTCATGTTTCAACCAGGCTCCCGATCGAATCTTTAATTTGTCTGGTTCACGCTACACCTTATTAAAGAGGCTATTTCTTCCTCTAAAACTGGAGCTGACTCCCCTTCTGTGGCTGACATTAACACACTGTTGAACACTGGTGGTTTTACAGCAAACTGCAGAAGATAACCCTTCAGTATCGTAGATAAAACCCAGGGTGTACTGCGCGTGCGCGCCAGGTCTCTTTGTGAGCAGCGAGCAAACTGCAGTGGCTCTCGTCCACTAATGGCCATCTAGCAGGGGAGCTGGGGATTGCAGCTCTGAATTGAGTCATTTTGGTTTTGTGTGTGTTTTTATTTTCAAACCTTGCTGTGCCCTTGGCCCATTGCCTGGATGTACGGGGATTTTTTTTATTTTCACACCACACATATTTTCTTGTGAACTGCCCTTTGCCCTTTCCGGCAACTCTGTACGTGGAGGGGGGAGAACTTCTGTGTGGGGCACTGGGGAAGCTGGTGCCAACTCCACACCTGAACTGGTCAAAAGAAAACTTTTTGACATTTCCCTGAACAGTTCACGAGTCCAACGCCTTCTTATGGCTGGAGGGGGAGAAAATAACCATCTTTTTTTGAGGGAGGATAACAACAGATACTCCACGAGTGCTGTTGCTCATCTCATCCAGAACATGAGGACGGGTTAGGTTGGACAGTGTTTCTTGATGGGAGAAGGGAACAGTGCGGACAGCAATCTGGGTTTGCGAGTGCTGCTTGAACGTGTCTTACCCCAAGGCATACAACACATAGGGGATAAGAATCCCTGCTTGAAATACTTGTTCCACATGCACAAGGATGAGAGGCATCTTTCCCCGTCACAGTCCCGCTTGTGGAACTAATAGTTGTGTCCATACTTTATCAAGTCACTAAGCTCACTGCAACATGTTGCTTAGAATAAAGACAGACCAGAGAATTCATCATAACACATTAATTCGCTTATTTTTTTCCTTAACAATAGTTTTAACCTTGACAGTGAAAAACACCCACTCTCAGAAAAAAACGCGTTCATCAACGTACCTTGACGGCTCGTCTAAGAACAGTTAAGCAGCTAATCCTGAAAAGAGGGCAACCTAGAATTTAGCTTCCAAAAGATCTTCATGGGGAAGAGAACGAGAATGAGGTAGGGACCGTTATGCAGTGATGTATATATATATGTATATATGTATATATGTATATATATATATATATATATATATATATATATATATATATATATATATATATATATAGCGAGGCGGGACTCCAGCATCACTGTCGTGATTGGTCTGTCAACTGACAGATATGGTGTAATCGGTGCTCCCAGGATTGGTCACGCCCGAGGTGATTCCCATAGTGAGATACTGAACGAATGTTTGAAAGAGAACCATGTCAGTCCCATTCATCATTTTAGCTTCCAACAGGGTGCACACAAGCACCCCCTTGCTGGCCGCTATGTGCTCTTGATGCAGACTTCTGCAACAGACTTCTACCCAACAGTCAAAGTGACATTTCACCACAAAAGTGTGGATTTAGATGACATTTGGGAGAGTTCCTTGGATAGGAGATGGGGAAAATAGTCCTGAGTTGCCTTGCCCAGCCTTACACACACTCTGCATGCAATGTCATCATGCAGAGACAAAGCTTCAGTAGTAACCTACATATTACAGAATTCTGCATATCACATAAGTTGGAGGTATGGATGACATAAACGTATTTAAATAAATACATTATACAATATAAATCTATCTATAGAATTTTTTTGTTATTTAT
Organism: allo-octoploid hybrid of Carassius auratus x Cyprinus carpio; assembly: GCA_024542945.1. Taxonomy (NCBI): domain Eukaryota; kingdom Metazoa; phylum Chordata; class Actinopteri; order Cypriniformes; species allo-octoploid hybrid of Carassius auratus x Cyprinus carpio. The sequence continues at coordinate 158,569 of JANHFF010000339.1, read as the reverse complement.
TTATTGTACAGTATATTCTCTTTATTATTAGTGTTATATTTCATTTTATTACATTAAATTATATGTATGTCTGCACTATGTCTGTACTTTCTGCACTGGAGCTCCTGTCAACAAGACGAATTCCTTGTGTGTGTAAACTTGGCAATAAAGCTCTACCTGATTCTGAAATTACTATACATTGTATTTAATACATCCAAGTGCAATTCTAAGTTAATAATTTAATTATTATAAATTGTCATTTTTTAAAGTGTAAATTGTGTTATAAATGTCTGCTTTGATGTTTAATATGTTTATAAACGTAAGTTGATTAGATTGGCATTATATCCGATAAAATACAGATATAACATAACCAAAATAACAAATGCATATACTATCCCAAATACGTATTATCCCGTGCTCAAGGGATAGGGTGCACGTGGCGTAGGGACACTGTCATTCATTATTCAGCTCAACTCATGGCGCTATCTCCTTACTAACTGATGCTTTTCAGAGGTGCTAAATAAGAGCCATGTTCAGAGCGTAGGGGCACCAGGACCATTATTTGGAAGCACTGGGCTAAATGCAGCCGAAGCCGAAAACAAAGGAGGAGTTTTGGACATTCGCGACCAATAAGGCAGCATCGCTCTGCCTACGTCATTGTGACGTGGTGCGTTGCGTGGGCTAGCTATAGCAGCGTTAGCTGTGTAACGGTGATGTTGTAGAGGGTGTCTGAGGATTTCCGAAATATCGACGCAGATCGACATTCATGAGAGGATTTTATTAATGGTGAGTGAATGTTTTATTATGCACAATGAGAGCGCTTTGTAACGCGGAGTTTATAGCATATATGGTGCGATGAATGTGTGAATGTGACTGAGTGAACGACAGATAAACAGATAAACAGGGAGAGACAGACATCTACTATTTATAAAGTCCTGCTTAGATCTGTTAACCCCAGTGTTATGATGTATGTGATAATGATATAATAACTAATAACAGTAATTCAGGAGTTACGAATAAGGCCCGTTGTATTTATTCACCATTTGATCAAATACATCATAAATCAGTTTTATTTAAAATGCATTAAATATGTCAGCTTTAAAATGCATTTAATTGGTGAGATTTTAATAAAGTAACAAATAAAATTGTATTAAACCACTGTTTAAATCAAATACATTTGTTAAACCTTATTATTAGCTAGCAGTAGCAGTATTCATGAATCATGAACTAAGCCTGTTTGATTTTCTCAAATTACCGTTTGATCGAATAGTCCTATATCATAAATCAGTTGATATAGGCTACATAATCTGAACTTAATTAACTAATATTTCTCAGCACATGAAGATCCAGGGTTGATTGTGCAGTAACAAATGACTTATACCTCAATATGTGTTAAATTATAAATGTTTAATTTCTACCTTAATCTGTGTACATTTCTGCCTTACTGCACTTTACCCTGCCATTTGTTCATATTTGCAGTAGATGCCTAGTTTTGCGCTATTTGCTGTACATTCTTTACTTTTTGATGTGATGTGAGTGTGTGTGTGTGTGTGTGTGTGTGTGTGTGTGCAAGTTCACCTTTTGTACCGGGAGGTTATAAATTTTCGTTGTATGTTTTATGACGTGAGATTAATGTAAACACAGCCCACTGTGAACTAGGGATGCACCGATACTAATATCGGTATCGGGCCGATACTGAGCTCTTGTACTCGTACTTGTTAAAATGCCCTGATACCAAATGCCGATACCACACACCACCTGATAAGTGCCATATTCAGATAAAGAAACACCAACAACAGACAGCAGAATGAAGTTATTAGAGATTAAGGTTGTCTACGTAGGATATTTATACAACAAATATAATGTTAAACATTCAGTATTAACGCCTGTATAGCTGACGTGCGCGAGCTGATAAAGCACGCTGAGTGGATTGAGCGCGCAGTGGCGGAGATGCGCGAGCTTGTCGAGTGAATATACAGTTCATCACTGGAAAGTTTGTAGTTAGGTCAGATATGTCAAAAACAAGTAAGTAAAACAATGCACAAGTTACTTAACGGTAGGGAGAGAGAGCACGCTCGTGCACTTCTGTTGTGTGATCTTTGATGTTCACTCACTTAGCACACGCATTTGGATTAAAACTAAATCTAAAAAAAAGACTATTTATAAGGGCATTCACTATAAACATCATTTATTTTCGACCTTAGGCATACACAACTTTCTGGTGTAAGTGAACGTAGCAGCCTGTGTGTAGTGCGCTAGACAGTACGTTACTACCGTCCTTCTCGTTCTGCAACAGTACAAATACATGCACGCGTTGCGCGTGTTTTGCTTGCTTGAGTGTTTTTGCATTATATTAGTGACAAAAACAAAAAAACGTGACTTCTATTTGTGATAATACAGGAGATTTATAACGAGTGGTTCCCTGCATTATTACAGCAAAGCGCGTCATATCAAAGCTCTAATGCTATTAAATTACAAAAACATGAACAAAGAAAGTAACAAAAACTTGTAAAATATATTTTAAGCGAGCCCAATATTGACAATAAATATGACATTTAAAATAAATACAAAGAAACAGTTTGTGATTTTTTTTTTTTTTTTCTTGTCCTATTTATTCATGAAAAAACGATCACTGTCAGGCTAGATAGTAAAAGAAAGCGATTACAACTTATTTTACATGTAAACATCATCGATACAAAAGTATATTTGAAATGTCAAAGGTATCACAATTTATCTATTTACAAATTATGCAATTATCAGACACAGATATTACCTGTCACTCTCACTGTCATCCTTTCTTGCCCTCTTTGCAAAAAAAGCTGTGCTTTTTCCACAACTGGCTTTCATAGTTTTGAAAGATAAAATCCTTTTTTGATAGACCTGATAATTATTTTAGTATAATCATATCAATTAAAAAGTAGCATTAAAAACGTAGCGTTAAAAGGTGTAATAGTGTAATTTTTTACCATATAAAATTTGATAAAATTAGCAGCTAACTAGCAACAGCTTGCTTTGTGCTTTGATCTAGTTTCATCTCACTCCAGTCTAACTTTAAATGATTTTCTAGGTAATTTACTACACATTGTCGTAGGCCTATACATACTGTGGATTATTAAGGCAAAATTTTACTAACCACTCTTGCTAAATGGGGTAAGCACACTTACTTTCTCATTTCAGATGTGTATGTTCTTCTAAGAAGTAATGATTTGTTATACACTGATTCAGACACTGATGGGCAGACCAACTGCTTTAACCATTCATTATAATGAATCGGCTCAAAGGAGTCATTAGCTCGCGAATCGGACTTTAGCGGACGTGTTATGTGGGAATCCTGGCTTTTAGGACATCGCAAAAGATTTGTCAACACACACACACACACACACACTTCATAACTGGATAGATTTTTTTTCTATCGTTTATTTAAAGTTATGTCAGCTGCATGTGTGGAATGCTTGTCACAAGTTGTAAGAGAAGATAAGGCAACTTTTTTTTTTGACCGCAATTCACACCCAGCGGTAATTCAGCAAAAATATTCTCCGAATGCACCACGTGAAACATGGATTCGGTCTACCGACCTTTAGGATCAGTTGATTTTGATGCGAGGGAGAGAGCAAAGACAGATCTGAAGACAGAGAGTGCGCGCGCGGGGGAGGGGCGCTGTGCTCGTTCTCTCCGTCACTCCGTCAGTAGCCTGCTTCACTCAACAAAACCCAACTACAGATCAAATAAGGCTTTGGGGGGACAAAAAATCGTTTTGGCGGCCGCCAAAAAAATTTCAATGTAGGAAAAACCCTGTCCTACTACTTGTCCGCTTGATCCTATTCCATCTCATCTCCTTCAAGCCACTTCTCCTACAGTTGTACCTGCACTCACTCACATCATTAACATATCCCTCCACACTGGTGTTTTCCCCTCAACATTTAGACTGGCTCGTAAAACTCCACTACTTAAGAAACCCACCCTCAACCTAACTCTTTTAGAGAACTACAGACCAGTTTCTCTTCCTTTCATTGCAAAACACTTGAATGAGCTGTGTTCAACCAAGTCTCTACCTTTCTCACACAGAACAACCTCCTTGACAGCAACCAATCTGGCTTCAGAAGTGGACATTCAACTGAGACTGCCTTGCTCTCAGTTGTTGAAGCCCTAAGACTGGCAAGAGTGGAATCCAAATCTTCAATACTTATCTTGCTTGATCTATCTGCTGCTTTTGACACGGTTTACCACCAGATCCTCCTGTCAACCCTACTGACAAAGGGCATCTCAGGAACCGCACTCCAGTGGTTTGAGTCTTACCTATCAGATAGGTCCTTCAAAGTATCTTGGAGAGGTGAGCTGTCCAAGTCGCAATATCTAACTACTGGGGTGCCTCAGGTCTCAGTTCTTGGACCACTTCTCTTCTCTGTCTACATGGCATCATTAGGTTCTGTCATTCAGAAACATGGCTTTTCATACCATTGCTATGCTGATGACACTCAACTCTACCTCTCATTCCATCCTGATGATCCATCGGTAGCTGCTCGCATCTCAGCTTGTCTAACAGACATTTCTTGCTGGATGAAGGACTGTCACCTTCAACTCAACCTTGCCAAGACAGAACTGCTTGTGGTTCCAGCAAACCCATCGTTTCATCACAATTTCACCATCCAGTTAGGCACATAAATCATAACTCCTTCAAAAACAGCCAGAAACCTTGGAGTTATGATTGATGATCAGCTAACTTTCTCAGACCACATTGCTAAAACTGTCCGGTCCTGCAGATTTGCTTTATTCAACATCAAGAAGATCAGGCCCTTTCTTTCAAAGAAGCACAAAGTCACTTTTACGGACTTTTAAATTAAATGTTCCCTCCTGGTGGAATGAGCTGCCCAACTCAATCCGAGCAGCTGAGTCTTTAGCCATCTTCAAGAATCGGCTTAAAACACATCTCTTCCATCTTTATTTGATCCTCTAACTCTAGCACTCTCTATTCTAATTCTATTCTTAAAAAAATAAAAATAAAAACAAGCTAGCTTTCTAATCTGTTTGTATTCTATGTTTTCTTTTCATTTATTGTACAATTAACAAAAGCAAAAAAAAAAAAGACCTCTAACACTAGCTTGCTCTATTCTTTTTCTATTCTATCTGTTTTCTTTTTTTTTATTATATTATTTAAAAAGCCCTTGATACGTGTACTGTGTTAAGCTAACTGAGCTCTTTTGTTGATTTTGATCGCTTCCATTTTCCTAATTTGTAAGTCGCTTTGGATAAAAGCATCTGCTAAATGACTTAATGTAAATGTAGAATCATTTCTCCATTTGCGATGCATCGATTTATTGTCACAGCCCTAATACATTACAATAGGGTGGCAACTAATGATTATTGTGATAACAATTATTAGAATGATCATTAGAATGAATAATCAATTAATCATTGATTATTTAATTGATTAATCAGTTAACTTTGATTATTCCACTTTTACAATTAGTTGAAATATTGAGTTAGTTATACATATTCTAATAAATAATTAAAGGTAATCACTTTAGCTTTTGAAAATCACATTATGTTATTACAATTAAATGAGATGACAGACAGAAACCCTCTCAGTCACCATTTAATTAGCTATATGAAAAAGTAACTGAATGGCACATCATTCTGCCTAACATCTCCTTTTGTAGGTCATATAGATACGAAACTAAATAAAGGTAAGTAATAAGATGTTTTATTTTTGGATAAACTATTTTATTCACAATAGGGCTGGACGATTAATCAAAATGAAATTCTGAACCTCTAACCGACGTATTTTTTCCATGTCAGTTATTCCGTTTTTTTTTTTGTCCTTTTAATATTTTCCCTTAAAAACATAGTACCATGTGTAGTCGGCACTGTACGGATGTGTATGACCGCAAGTCAATGCTTGTGTCTTTTGTTGTGTCTTGCGCGTCAGTAGCACTTTAAAAGTATTTCGGGTAAACGTACCTATTAAGCTCACGTACACATTAAGCACACTTCCATATTTGAGCTCAGATTATAAAAAGAAAAAATTATATATTATCATAGATGATGTCTTAACAAATTGATGTGTTTAATACATACCTCCTGTAATTTCAAGTCAATCAGATCATTGCACACTGAGATACGAGTCTCCATGTGTTCACACTGTCTGGTGGCCATTTTGAAAGCTGTCTGAAAACTTTCACCAAAAGAGGACCCGTTTAAATGTGCATTTTTAAAAATATGTTTAAGCCTTTATTTTGGTTTCACTACTTATTGTAAAATTAAATGTTTAATGTTTAGACTTTTGCATATTATAACCTAGAATTTGAATGTGGGAAATAATTACAGTTAGATCCAAAAGATAGTTTTAACAACACAGCGCAGATGCTACAGAACACAGTTAGCTGACTAGCTGTACAAGATTGTGTGCTACGCTAATATATTACTTCACAGGCATTACTGGCAAGTACTTTTAAATCCATAATATTATAAATTGACAGTTCATTGATGGTCTGTGGTTTTATACTGCTGTAATTTCTAAAGAATTCATATTATTGTAAGCTGATCTTAAAGGGTGCACTACTATGAAAATCACACAGCTTCAGTGTGACATCAGTAAGAAAAAGAAGAAATTTCATAGATATTGTTAATAATAGTTGTTCATAATAAAATATGTATGAACTTAATACATTTATTTAGCAAAATCTTGTCAAATTAATAAATATTACATGAAATTTATAAAAAATCAGTGCTGCTCCCATTAAGCTCAGTGTGCTCTCTTTAAGCTCTTCCACATTGAACGTCAATGTAAATACTTCATAAACAGGCTTTAGATATTAACTAGAGATCGACCGATTTGGGTTTTTCTATAGCTGATGCCGATGCCGATGTTTAGAGGTCAGGGTCAGCCGATGGCCGATATGTGCTGCCGATTTTTAGGGCTGATATCTTGAAGTTTTCCCCCTCATTTGCATGCTAAAATGTCACACTAACAATAAGTGGATGCACAACATTTCTAAACTTATCATCATTTATTGAGCACTGACTTGAACCATCTCTCGAATCTTAATTTTGTGCACTGCATGGTATTACAAATAAAAAAAAATATCTAAAGTTAACCAAACAAATCAATAAACTGACCAAGTATTAAATATATAAAACAGGTAATATATATATTAGGGATATGCCGGTATCAAATTTTCCTGTTGCGATTAATTGATAATGTTTTGTCACGGTATGCGGTATTATCACGGTATTGAAATTAAGTTTCAAAAAAGTGGTCATAATACAGTAAAACAGGTTAAATAACTTTTTTCTTATAACAAAAATAAATGAGCATTTAAATATAATAAAGCAATACAAAAATATATTTAAAGTTAAAAGTTTTACACCGATTAAAGTGCAAAAGAACTTTAGAGACCCATAGATATCACTTTACAATAAGACCTCAATAGTTAACCTTAGTTAATGCATTAACATTCACAATGAGCAATAGCTACATTTACTACAGAAGTTATTAATCTTTGTTAAAAAATACAAGCTCATTAAATAACAAAGTTGCAACTTTTGATTTTAATGTGTTATTAAATATTGGAATACCTAAGATTAATGAATGTTCAGAAGAATTTTTCATTGGCAGTTTGTTAACTAAAGAAGCCCTAATGTAAAGTGTTAATGAACAATAAAGAATCAAAACACCTTCAAACAATATCTAGGGCATGTTGTAGTCCAGATTAAAATGGAAAAAATGTATGGAAATATATAAACATTATTTTATATTATTTAAATGTTTAGAAAGTAGCAGCTGCTTTTATTCATGGGGTTTCCAGGGTAAGGGCTGCATTTTCTGCAGTTTAGCGCCATCTGCTGTCAGAGAGTGAATGTGCTTTCATTCAGCGCGTCTCTCACGTGTTCCTCCACGTGCTTCTCACGCGTGCTTGTTTACATCAGAGCAGCACACTCTCTTTAGCAGCATACAGCGGTGTTGTGCATTTTGAGCAGTTGATGGGGAAAGTATTCTTAAAATGCATTCCAAATTCTGAATAATTTGTAATATATAATTATTCTCGGTATTTAGAAGTGCCCACGATAACAATATCGCGCATATTCATTACCGCGATACATCGCATTACCGAATATCGGCACATGTCTAATATATATATATATATATATATATATATATATATATATATATATATATATATAATGTATGTATATATATATATATATATATATATATATATATATATATATGTATGTATATATATGTATATATATGTATATGTATATATATATATATATATATATATATATATATATATATATATATATATATATGTATATATATAAAAGTCAATCATTTACATAAAAGTTTTAGAGCATTTATCAAGCAGAATTTTTCAAGTTTGTTGGAACATAAATGTAAACTTAAATATACATTTAAATAAAAGAAATAAAATTTTATAAATAAAAATCAATTAAACTGAAAAATATAAAAAATAATATATATATAAAATAAATAATAGTAGTGCTGCAAACACACTAGCAGCCAGCAACATTTGTGTTTGGTATAAATGACACAGAACATCTAAAGTGCATTCTAACTTCAAACTTACATCGCAGTCTGTTCATTATTAACCCTCTGGAGTCTAAGGGTATTTTTGGGGCCTGGAGAAGTTTTGTCATGCCCTGACATTTGTGCTTTTTTCAGTTTCTTATAAATATCTAAATGGCTAAAGTCTAATCTCACTGTAATCAGCACAAACTGGGCTATAATAATATGTGAGCAGCATGTATGTACATGATTGTGTTTTTGAGAAAAAAAATGTTATGCGTGGTTAGTGAAAAACTAAAAATGTTAAATCACTTGAATAAGGCAATAAAACACATACAAAAAATTGGTTCCCAGGAATTTTGAGAACTGGAGCTTGTAGCCTAGAATTTTTTTTTTTCTAAATGATGTGAAAATCATCTTGTTTACTCACTTACAGAAAACAATATATTGATTTAAATTTTCTAAGACACTTTTTGTTGGTAAAAGTCATATGCGAGTAGGCGTCAACTATCATGAATTCACACCTGAGAAGACAAAGGCCTGCATAATGAGCTGCATAATGAGCCATTCAGTCAGCTGTGTCACTGAGAGGGATGAGTTACAAGAAAGAATGTGAGGACAAAATAAATCTATATAATTTTATGTTTGTAGTTTATTTAGAATATATTTAATTATCCCACAACATAATTTAATATTCACTTGTGAGTGCAGTTAAACAGTTTATTAGGAACAATCAAAGCTGACTTTCAAACTGAATTTTTTGCATCATTACTCCAGTCACACAATCCTTCAGAAATCCTTTTAACAATCTTATTTTCTACAAAAAAACATTTATTGTTATTATCATCATCATCATCATTATTATTATTATTATTATTATTATTATTATTATTATTATTATTATTATTATTAATGTTGAAAAGAGCTGAGAATATTTTTTTTTAGTTTTTTAGGGGGGATAAATTGAAAGAACAGCAATGATTGTTACATTTGTTACAGTTACATTTATTGTTACATTTATATTATTTACATCAAGCTTTTGAATGGTATAGTAGTGTATATTGTTATTGAAACTTCATAATATTTCACTTGATTATACATTTAGTCAGGAATTATAGTTTGGAAAAAGTCTTTGGAAAAAGTCTAACTAGTAAAATGTTTACACGTTATGTGAAAACTAGTACAAGTATATAAATAAATAAGAGACTTACTCATGTTTATGATCTCTGCTGAATAAAGTGCTTCATTCTTTTTTCTGAGGAAATCCAAATCTCAAATCCTCAACCACATCACATCTTTTTGGGGTGAATTATGTCTTATTCCTCTCATCGCGAAGCAAACAGTAAAATAAAAAAAAAAACTTGAAGAACAGTCTCGCTGCGTTGTCTTCTGTTGTGTGGGCGTATTCAAAAGCCGCGCGCTTCAGTGAAACATTTGAATCTCAAAAGCGCGCTCGGCGCGGGGGCGTGGTCGCATTAGAAGATAATGAAGGGAGACGTGAAAAACGGACATCGCGTTGTTTTCATATGGATTACTTTATCACAGAATATTTGTTTTCAGCAGCACTTGTTTAGTTTAAAAGTAGACATGTCAGGCTTTCTATAGATATCTCTCTCATGTCTCTTCGTTGAGTATTCACTGAGTTACAGTTCATTTTAATGACGCATTTGTATCTGAAGATCAGCGCAGACAAAGGCTGCAGACAGCACTCCTTGTTTGTTATCTTTATTTTATAAGTGCACAAAGTTTTGTTGTTATTATGTCTGTATACAAAAAAAAGTAGACCCTTTACAGATTCGATTGATGTATTGCACTTATCTGTACGATCAAAACTGAAAGTGTAATTTAAGTTCTTTTCGGGGTTATCAGGAGAAAATACCCCAAAACGCGTATACGCGTTAATCGACTTCAGAGGGTTAAGATTAAGTACAGTCAACCAAACATATAAAAGGTTACACTGGTCAGTTTAAATAGACCGTAGTATACCGGTCCACTCTGCTGTTGTGCCAAGGACGTTTTTGCTCATGTGAAGAGGATGATCTTTTCCGTCTAGTTTACATTAAAAAAATAAAATATATTATAGTTTGACATTTAGATACATTGCGAATATGGAAACATTCGGATATGTGCAGAACGAGACGTGAGCAACAACCTCCAAATACATCTAGTTAAACCCGCGCTCGCTCGTCCTCGTCTGCACGCACGCATGCACTGTCACGATCTAATGCACTGTAAATGCCGGATTTTCAAAACAAATAGGCCTACCGGAATGCAAAAATTCAAAATCGAACATTTTGCAGAACAGGATCAAATAAAGTACTGGTCATTAATACTCGCATAAAATGTTTAATGTGAAAAAAGCGGTTCACAGACTGCGCAGCACAGTCACATGCGCCACAGTTACGTTTGGGATAATTTTATTTTTAATACTATAGTGTCATTTGAAAACATTGCAATTGCGTTTTAAAATACAACAACGAGCACCACGAAACCATTTAAAGAGGCGCATTCAGCGGTCTCCTCGACGGGAAACAGTCAACAAAGTAAAATGATCTCAAATGTACAGCGCGCTCCCTTCATTTTATCAAATGATCATAATCACATCTATTCATTTTACAGTCCTGCTACTAGCATTTTATTCAGACTAAACCCCCTTTAATTCGGGTGAGAAAGCTTTTTTTTCCGAGTGGCTTTTGCACATAATAATAATACCGCTGCAGACGCATTTTGCAGCATTAAGCTTATTCATTGATTGTTAATTTAAACGACGATCGATCATGGAAATGATCAAATATTGACATCCCTAAATGCAAATGAGTTGGATGGAAACCTGGCTATTGTCTGCAACAAACCATGCTTCTGAACAAATGTCATTCACCGTTCTGTGCTGCTCCAGGACAGCTGTCTCTCCGAGCACGGTGCTGTCTGTGAGCGGAGGAGTAACGGAGCCCTCAATCACGCTGCAGTGTTTGTGAGAGCTGCCACCTTCTCCACCCCATTTACAGAGTGAAATTCTCTGACTACCTTTATCTCCCAGGACTGTTGTTGAATCTTCCAAAAGTTTTGGCTTGGGGTCCTTCACATGCGGCAGCAGCACTTTCCACCGCACCAATAACACGGGGCTGCCTGCCGACGTGCCTGAATTTAAATCGGCGCTACTAAACACGGATATCGGCCGATGCCGATATATTAAAAAATGACAAATATCGGCCCGATATATCGGTCGACCTCTAATATTAACTGATGGTTGTGAATTTAAGTTAATTGATTTTCTATAGATTCTGTCAGCTCAAATCTGCAGACTGGCACTGACCTTTGGCAATAGTGTCAACTTCTCCAGACTGTAAATCAGTGGAAAATCGGGGCAAAAACTGTGTAGTGTATTCCAGCCTTAAGAGACTATAGATAAGTTGACATCCATTTAATAAGAGGCTTCATAATGAGGCTAGTTTCTGTGTTCATCCCCGTGAATGAAATGTTTTATTCGATTTTTGAATGTGTGTTTCTTAGTGTTCTGTTTTTTGGTGATTGACTTTGTACCTTCAAAAAAATATAAATTAAAAAAATAATTTTTAATAAAACATGAAGTGAGCTTAATGGGAACAGACATGTACCCATTAAGCACAGCCGGAAGTTTTGAATTTAATGATGTACATCTTAATTGAAATGTTTTTGTCATTTAATATAAAATAAAATATTTTTGTGCGCGAGATTAATCTTTTATTTTAACAACTTTTTGTCCTGAAACCATTATCTTGTGCACTGAAAATTTCTCAATGTAGATTTTGGTGAGCTTAATAGGTATGTTTACCCCATACCAGAGATTGTCTTACTATCGGGAGATGAGAGGGTCTGTATTACTTGGAGAAAGCATAACAGCTAACTTGGATCATGTGTCCCTTAACCCTCTGAGGTCTAGGGCAGTGGTCCCCAACCCCCAGGCCATGAACCGGTACCGGTCCATGCGTCATTTGGTACCGGGCTGCACAAGAAAGAATAAATAACTTACATTAAAGCTGCAGTCGGTAACTTTTATATTTTTTATATATAAAAAAGTGAGCATTAGGGTTAGGGGGCAGAGAGGATGTTATTCATGTTATGTTGTTGGCGCGATGTTACGAGGACGCTGCTAATAAAGTTGCATACGAATACACAGTGGATTCATGTTTATTATTATATTTACAATATACCACAGTTTTTATGCCAGTCGTATCATTTTATTTTGTTGTATTTATCCGTCACACCTTAAAGCCCGGTCCGTGAAAATATTATCTGACATTAAACCGGTCCGTGGCGCTAAAAAGGTTGTGGACCGCTGCTCTAGGGGGTTTTGGGGGCCTGGAGAAGTTTTGACATCCCCTGACTTTTGTGCTTTTTTCAGTTGCTTATAAATAGATACATAGCTAAAGTATAATAACACTGTAATCAGTACAAACTGGGATACAATAATATGTAGATAGCATGCATACGATTGTGTTTTTGAGAAAACAACGTTTATGTGTGGTTAGTAAAAAACTAAAATTTTGAGTAGGCGTGATTGATCATGAATATTAGTGTGATTCACACCTGAGAAGACAAAGACCCACATAATGAGCTGCATAATGAGCCTTTCAGCCAGGTGTGTGACCGAGAGGGAAGAGTTACAAGAAAGAATGTGAGGACAAAATAAATGTATATATTTTTAGGTTTGAAGTTTTAGAATATATTTAATTATCCCACAACATAACTTGAGATTCACTTGTGAGTGCAGTTAAACAGTTTATTAGGAACAATCAAAGCTGAATTTTTAGCATCATTACTCCAGTCACATGATCCTTCAGAAATCATTCTAATATTCTTATTTGCTACTCAAAAAACTATTATTATTATTATTATTATTATTATTATTTTATTTTATTATTAAAGGGATAGTTCACCCAAAAATGAAAATTATGTCATTAATGACTCACCCTCATGTCGTTCCAAACCCCTGAGACCTCCGTTCATCTTCGGAACACAGTTTAAGATATTTTAGATTTAGTCTGAGAGCTTTCTGTCCCTCCATTGAGAATGTATGTACGGTATTCTGTCCACGTCCAGAAAGGTAATAAAAACATCTTCAAAGTAGTCCATGTGACATCAGAGGGTCCGTTAGAATTTTTTGAAGCATCGAAAATACATTTTGGTCCAAAAATAACAAAAACTACGACTTTATTCAGCATTGACTTCTCTTCCGGGTCTGTTAGGAGCGCGTTCACAACACTGCGGTTTAGTGATATCCGGTTCGCGAACGAATCACTCGATGTAACCGGATCTTCTTGAACCAGTTCACCAAATCGAACTGAATCGTTTGAAACGGTTCGCGTCAACAATAAGCAGTAATCCACAAATGACTTAAGCTGTTAACTTTTTTAACATGGCTGACACTCCCTCTGAGTTCAAATAAACCAATATCCCGGAGTAATTCATTTACTCAAACAGTACACTGACTGAACTGCTGTGAAGAGAGAACTGAAGATGAACACCGAGCCGAGCCAGATAACGAACGAAACATTGACTCGTTCTCGAGTCAAGAACCGTTTCTGTCGGACGCGTCCGGTTCGAGAACCGAGGAGCTGATGATACTGCGCATGCGTGAAGCAGACTGACACACAGCGCGTCTGAACCAAACTGGTTCTTTTGGTGATTGATTCTGAACTGATTCTGTGCTAATTGTAAGGAAATATTAGCTCATTTATTTTGAGAAGGATCGAATCTAAAGATTCGAATTGCTCTAATTGAACTGATTCCAAATTTAATTAGTTTATACTTCATCAACGGTTCGTCCAGCGAACATAAAATTCAGTATATCCTTTCAATTCTGTTTATATTACTTCATGGCTTAATGAGAATACAAACAGAATGATAATTTATAAACTACGAGCTAGGTAGCATAGGATCTGGGCAAAGTTTAATCTTAAAATACACCACACAAGACAATACTTCTTTATAAACGAAACAAGAATTTATTGAGCTACTCTATTACATGGATCTAAAACCTAATGGACATACACATACATACACACACGTACATACACACACACACACACACAGTTACTGAAGAGGATGATAATGGAATTTGAATGAAGTCCCAGGAGTAAGTTATTCGTTAGATCGCACCAAGAAAATCACAAAAGCAGAGATGTGTCTTATCTTTACTGCTTGAGATCAATCTGCACTTATTTCAGCAAGGAATGAAGTTTGTTTGTTTTACTTGCATTTGCGCTGAAAAGCGGCGTTGGCGATTCGCTTGTTGCCTCGTCTCAGGGAATCCCCACGCCTCGGGTTGGTTGCAGATCTGTCGTTTGGATGACGTCTTTTGGGAAAACCCTCCTGGTGATTGGTTGGTTGCCTGGTTACGTAGAGCTTCGGAAGAACGCTAGCAGCGTTGGAGTAGGTAGTTCAAGCCATGGCGAAGAAGGAAGCGTGCGCTGAAGTAGTTCAGGCATTGTGGTTTTATCCAAGAGGATTTGGTCCATCCCACGACGCGATCTTCCAATGGGATGCTGTTGCAGAACTTAGACATGCCCCGTACTGTTTCTCTTTGTGCATTGATTAAGCATCCTGTGACATCGTCATGTGAGATGAACTCCATTGTGGAACTTTGGTTAATACCTTATAAAGTGTCATAATATGCACCCAATACAGAATTTGGACATTTCATTAGCTCCAAGTTTAAGCAAATAACGTGAGCTTTCGTTCAACACTAAACTTTCCATATCTTACACACATTTAATAGCACTATCTGCTAAAACCAGTAAAACATTGATTAAAGTTGCACCGATTACATTTGAACACATCAAACATATATAAGACATAAAACATATTATTTGTGAATATAATTAAACCTTCAGATTTCTCAATGGTTGTCCTTTGAGATCATTTATTGAAAAGTTCAGTTTGTAGAAAACTTCCCAACCAAGCAGGAAGCAGAGTCATGGGATGGATCCTATATGGATCCTTTGTGTTGAGGTCCATTAATTATTAATGATTCCTGTGGGGCCGCAGGGGTTTCCATAGGTTGTGATCATGAGCTGCTTCTTGATACACAGGGTCCTTGTATCTTGTGAAAAGAGTTAATGTCGTCAACTCTTTTAATCGGAAAACAACAAGGCTGAGAGGAAGCTTACACATGATGTCGACGTCACATAATTAGCTCCTGATTAGTTTTCTGATTTGCGGGGGTATTTTCCAACAAAAGTCCTCTGTTGCGGAATCACGTTGTCACTTCTATTAAATGCAGACATACAACTGAGCATTGTTACTCTTTAGTTAATAATTAATGGAGTTCAGAATGTGCAGATGGGAGGAAATAGGCTCTTTTAATTCCTTTGGGAGAAGTAGCCGATTCTGCAGTTATTGGTGTGACTGTTCACCGAGGTCCTACATAATGTTATGAGCGCGGGTAAACCGAAGGCTTGAATCAAGGGCAATCATCGCCAATGAAGTCATTACGTCGAGCGCAAAAGAACTGGTGAACCGTTTTTGGCAACCGGTTTATTGAATCAAACTGTCCAAAAGAACCGGTTCGCGGAGAAGAACAGAACTTCCCATCACTACCGGTGATCCGAAAACCGATGCAACCGGTTCTTGACTCGAGAACGAGTCAATGTTTCGTTCGTTATCTGGCTCGGTCAGCAGTTCAGTCAGTGTACTGTTTGAGTAAATGAATTACTCCGGGATATTGGTTTATTTGAACTCAGAGGGAGTGTCAGCCATGTTAAAAAAGTTAACAGCTTAAGTCATTTGTGGATTAATGCTTATTGTTGACGCGAACCGTTTCAAACGATTCAGTTCGATTTGGTGAACTGGTTCAAGAAGATCCGGTTACATCGAGTGATTCGTTCGCGAACCGGATATCACTAAACTGCAGTGTTGTGAACGCGCTCCTAACAGACCCGGAAGAGAAGTCAATGCTGAATAAAGTTGTAGTTTTTGCTATTTTTGGACCAAAATGTATTTTCGATGCTTCAGAAAATTCTAACGGACCCTCTGATGTCACATGGACTACTTTGAAGATGTTTTTATTACCTTTCTGGACGTGGACAGTATACCGTACATACATTCTCAATGGAGGGACTGAAAGCTCTCGGACTAAATCTAAAATATCTTATACTGTGTTCCGAAGATGAACGGAGGTCTCACGGGTTTGGAACGACATGAGGGTGAGTCATTAATGACATAATTTTCATTTTTGGGTGAACTATCCCTTTAATTTTGAAGAGATTTTTTTTTTTTATTAATTGAAAGAACAGCATCGTTTCTAACATGGTTATTGTATTTATCATCATTTGTGTGCTAAATAAGTTATATATATACACTGACTCCCAGCTTCTAAATGGTATAGTGTATATTGTTACACTTGGAGTAAGACTGGAGTAATGATGCTGAAAATTTAGATTTGATCACAGGAATAAATTTTTAAATATATTAAAATAGAAAGCAGTTATTTTGAATAGTAAAAATATTTCACAATATTACTGCTTTAGCAAATGCAACTTTCTGTATTTTGGATCAAATAAATGCAGGCTCATGTGTCATGTTGAAATATATAAATGAACATCACATTCCTGGCATTTCCCAAATGTATATTGTTTATGTGCTCTGAAGGACATACTTTTTTGAAGAGATGGGAGTGTGTGCCTCGCTTGGTCTTAGCTGTGTTCCAGGTTCCTGAGTGAGCTGCTTGTTTGCATTGGCTCGCTTTGCAACAGGTTATTATTAATCTGAAATAAAAAAGTAAGCATGCTGTTTACGCAAATAAACTGCATTATTAACATTACTGTGATGGTCACTGATATTATTAGTAATTTATAGGAAAAAAAGAACACAATTACCACATAGCACATTTATTCTCAGTGATATTTACAGCTTACTTGATACACTTTTTTCTTTTTCTTTTGTTTTTTTTTTTACCTCAGACGATTGCAAACACCAATGACGGGGTATAACACATTAAAAATATGTACACCAGAGCTGTCTATGTTATAGAACATAAAAAAAAATAAATAAAAAACATCATGGCATCGTGAAACACTGAGATGATGTAAATGAAACTTCATAATGTTTCACCTGATTATACATTTAGTCAGGAATTATAGTCTGGAAAAAGTCTAACTAGTAAAATGTGTACAAGTTATATGAAAACTAATACAAGTAGATTATTAATAAAAAAGACTTATGCTTATGATCTCTGCTGGGTCAAGCCACTTCGTTCTTCTTTCTGAGGTAATCCACATCTTATTCCTCTCAGCGGTCTTCTTGAGGTGAATTATGTCTTATTCCTCTCAGTGCGAAGCGAACAGTAACATTTAAAAACGTGAAGTACAGTCTCGCTGCTTTGTTTGCTTCACGTAGACGATTGTATTATCAATAGTGCGCTCGGCGCGTGGGAGATGTGAAAGACTGGACATCGCTTTGTTTTCATATGGATTACTTTATCACAGAATATTTGTTTCAGTTTAAAAGTAGACATGTCAGGCTTTCTATAGATATCTCTCTCATGTCTCTG
Source organism: allo-octoploid hybrid of Carassius auratus x Cyprinus carpio (assembly GCA_024542945.1). Lineage (NCBI taxonomy): Eukaryota > Metazoa > Chordata > Actinopteri > Cypriniformes > allo-octoploid hybrid of Carassius auratus x Cyprinus carpio. The sequence continues at coordinate 140,531 of JANHFF010000339.1, read as the reverse complement.
TGTTGAGTATTCACTGAGTTACAGTTCATTTTAATGACGCGTTTCTAAATGAAGATCAGTGCAGACAAAGGCTGCAGACAGCGCACTCTGATTGTTTTCTTTATTTTATAAGTGCACAAAGTTTTGTTGCTATCATGTGTGTATACAAATAAAAGTAGACCCTTTACAGATTTGTGTGATGTATTGCTTTTATCAGTACGATCAAAACTGAAAGTGTAATTTAAGTTCTTTTCATGAGAATTTTCCTCAAAACGTGTATCCGAATGGGGTATGGGAAGTGAATGGGAAGTGGCGTAAGCTGAATCCCACCTGTCACTAAAAGTTACTGACTTCTTTTATAAAACAAATTTTTTTTCATGGTAAACTCTAAAAATAGTTAAATCCAAAAGTATTGTCTAGTGCAGTGGTTCCCAATCCTGGTCCTGGAGAACCCCCAACACTGCACATTTTAGATATCTCCCTATTCAAACACACCTGATTCAGCTCATCAGCTCATTAGTGAAGATTCCTAGACCACAAATGTGTGTGTCAGCTAAGAGATACACCAAAAACGTGCAGTGTTGGGGGCTCTCCAGGACCAGGATTGGGAACCACTGGTCTAGTGTAAAATATGTTGAAGATTAGCGGATAGGCTGTCGATTCATTAAATAAGCTGTTTCCTCTAAAAAGCTGTTTATTCATTCTTATTGAAGCCCCTTCTCCATTGAAATCCATTTAAAAAAAAAAAAAAGGCCTCTGGTCTCCTTTCCCACGTACTGCCAGACCGGAAGCATTAGCATTAGCCATAACGCTTTTGATATTCTTCTGTGTGCTGGTCAGTTCACACTGATAGATATTAATCTTTTCCAGTAAGTTTAAATAGATTTTTACATTTATGGGCATTTGCCTTTTATAAACCATTTTTTTTTTTCTAAAAGTGTCCATTATCTTTTGAGTCAAATTCTTACATTTAATCAGTGAATTAGAATAATAAGACATTTGGGCTGTTGCCAAGCAAATTAAATCAGTATCAACAAAATTCCTCTTTGCAATGCAAAGGAAGCACAGAAGCTGCTTCTGAAGAGGCATTTAGTAGGGATGCTCTGATCGATCGGCTGGAGATCGGTATCAGCTAGGGAAGTCAATTTTCGATCATTTCCGTGATCGATCGTCGTATAAATTAAAGATCAATTAATCGATTAATCGTTAACCTTAATGCTGCAACATGCGTCTATTGCAGTGGCACGCAGTCACCGGTATGATAGGATGTGCAAAAGCCACTAAAAAAAAAAACCTTTCTCACTTGAATTAAAGGGGTTTTAGTCTGAATAAAATGCTATAGTAGCAGGACTGTAAAATGAATAGATGTGATTATGATCATTTGATAAAATGAAGAGAGCGCGCCATATGTTTGAGATCTTTTTACTTAGTTGACTGTTTTCTATCCTGTCACGGAGACCGCTGAACGCGCCTCTTTAAATGGTTTCGTGGTGCTTGTTGTTGTATTTTAAAACACAATTGCAATGTATTCAACTGACATTATGGCATTTAAAATAAAATCATCCCAAACATAACTGTGGCACGTGTGGCTGTGCTGCGCAGTCAGTGAACCGCCTCCATCGGCGCTGCTGCAGCAGAACACTGCTCAAATTAAACATTTTTATCGGAGTATTATGACCAGTACTTAATTTGGTCATGCTTGGTTATGTTCCGGAAAATGTCAGATTTGAAATTTTTGCGTGCCGGTAGGCCTATTTGTTTCTAAAAATCCAGCATTTACAGTGCATTAGATCATGACAGTGCGTGTGTGCGTGCATGCATACGAGGTTGAGCGAGTGCGTTTGGATGTATTTGGAGGTTATTGCTCACGTCTCATTTGTCACAAATCCTAATGTTTCCATATTCGCAATGTATCTGAATGTTAAACTAGTATTTATAATGTAAACTATGCTTGTACTTTACACGCATTCACATATAGACGGAAAAGATCATCCTCTTCACATGAGAAAAACATCCTTGGCATAACAGCAGAGTGGACCGGTATACTATGGTCTATTTAAACTGACCAGTGTAACCTTTTATATGTTTGGTTGACTGTATTTTATTTTGATAATGAATGCGATGTAAGTTGGAATTGCTAGATTATGTGCGCGCAAGGCGCCAGCGCGATTGAAACAGCTGAGACATAAAAAATAATAATAATAATAATAATAACACTTTTTGGAGTAAGATATAATCCGCAAAAGTGTTTACTTACATTTGTGCACGCTCACAATAAAAACAGAACTTATGGAGCAATTATTTATTTACAAATTATAAGCTCTGATTATGACAAGTGTGGTATAAAAGCTTTGTTTATTAGAGGAGTAATTGGTTAGCTGAAAAATGTTACATCGTAACAATCTTGGATGCGTTCCAGCCCATATAGCCTACATTTACACGGCTTTGTTCTGGTTTGCTGTTTAGTCACGAATTTCCACAAATTCAATAATATTTAGGCATTGTTTCTTTTCCTAAATCCTCACTGTCTAACCCTCTAATTTCGCAGGTTTATTTTATTGTCTTTCACTTTTAATCACTGTTTTTGCATCTCTTACTGATGTAAACATGCGGGAAGGGAAATGAAAGATTTCATGAATTAAGAATTCGTTCGATTTATTAATTTGTTCCCTTATTTCAGTTAAATCATGGGTTAAGGAACAAATTAATAAAACATGGACAGTTGCCACAAACTAATAAGTCGTAGGAACGAATTAAGTTGATAGCCTTTCTGTCCTGTGTCCCGCAGCCATGCTAAGCACACGATATGAAACGATTATCTGGGGAAATGACTTAGTTACTACATTTCTATTGCTTTCCGTGTTGAATAACTATGTGTTTTTCAATTTGAATGTACTTTCAAAGTTAAATCTCATTAATTTGTACATTATGAATGAATGTTGATGCGTTTATATACCGTCACCGTCACTCACAGCCGCTCACACGTGTTTTGCGCATGAGTTGCACGCAGCCCAAAATCACACAGGTTAATCGACCATGATTGCTTTAATCGATTGCATCTCTTATCGACAATTAATCGATCATCGATTAATAGTTGACATCCCTATTTTCGGCAGATAATCACATTTTATGACTCGATCGGTACTCACTTCACTTGGCCGATCTCACGAACCGATCGCAATTTGATGACGTCAGCGCGTGATTACATACATGATGCATGGGGACATAAATGATTTGGCGCCTCAGTCATGTCATCGCCAGTGTGGAAATGCTATGACGTTTCGAGGAACCATGAAAAATTAATTTGTCGTGTATGTTTGGCATGATGATATGATGAATGGATGGTTCATTTTTAGCAGCATATTCAGTGACGATAGAGCTGATCTGCGCTAGGGCTGGGAAAATAAATCGATGCATCGCAAATCGAGAAATGATTCAGCATTAATTCTGAGATTTTCAGAATGCACCACAATTCTTTCTTGAATTGATTCTGAGCTTAGTTTTGAACAGCAGATGGCACTGCATGCTTTAGAAACAGTCATACTCTGTCTGTTTCCAAATCCTTACACACACTTGAACCTAAAATAATAATTCATAAAATTCGAAAAGGTTGAAGCGAATTACAAAGATGTTCACAGTGGGCTGTTTACATTAATCTCACGTCATAAAAGCATTCTAAGCTGAGGTGAAATTACATGACCCGAACACACAAGCGCTCTTTAGCACTCTTCTTCATGAACATTTGAGTGTGCGGATAAAGATTACACTGTTTCAGTCACTCAGTCACTACTAACCAAACCTCACAAAGAGAAACCTGCACAGTGGCTGTAGAAACACATTTCCAAACTGTTTCACACCATGGTATTTATGCAGCATGGGATAGTGTGTTGTCCTACATGAAAATCCTTTTATTTCCCAGAGCACTATTCTTAATTTTATACCACAGCAGAAAATGGTCAGTTATGAACTCCACATGTCTTGCAGAACTCGTTTTGACACCCTAAAATGACCTTACATCTCACTTCCCAATATTCCAACCCAAATCATCACCCACCACCTCCTTGCTGATGTTGCAGTCTGATTGGAATAGGATGGCTATTCATCAACTATCAGAAATCCATTTATCTGAACCATCCATTGTACTGTAGCATTCGTAAGTGAATAAAACTATTTAAAAAACAAGTCTTCATCTGTTTCTACAGCCAGTGCAGGTTTCTCTTTGTGAGGTTTGACTGAAACGCAGCTTTACACACAACTGTCAGTCTGCATGGAGAGGATCTTGATACTCCAGTAGCTTCAAACACCTGTCTGCTGCTCAGCAGTGGCTTTTTTACACCTCCCATTACAATACAGTTCATTTGTTTGACAGAAACTTTCCTTAATAAATCTTTATCTCACCAAGATCTTCTTGGCTCTAAGTCACTCACAAATCTTTTGACAGGTCAATAATTTCTGTTAGCTTTTAGCAAAATATTGTTTGTTTTGATGCCTTTTGCAAGACATTGCATTGTTTCGCACTTTTCATCTTCAGAAAGATCTTTCTTCCTCACCATATTCCTCACCAATAATGTGGAACAACCTCTTTAAGAAGGGTTTCCATTTACCTAAGAAGACCTTGCAAACTATTGACCAAACCTGTTTGAGATTGATACCAGTTGAAACTGAAACTAGCAAAAAACACTTGTGGGGGTATTATAGGGCCCCATGTTTATGACAGTAAGTTTATGTGTTTGTGTGTGAAATGTCATATTTTTAATGCTGTAACAGTGTGTAATTTCTAAATGTACATTTATGTTACAGCTCTGTGCCATGTCTGTGAAGAGCCCATCAGACCTGCTCAATGAAAACACGTACATCCCTCCTTCCCTGACCCTTGACCACCTCTGCTTATCACATGAAAGAAAGTTGGGCCTGGCAGAGACTCGTGGGTCAAATCCTTTCTCTCTAAAGAGTCAACTTAATTACAGCAGCTCAAACTCTCTCCAGCTTCTCAAAGGCATTATGGGAGGACTAGATGATGATGATGATGATGTATCCCTCCGGCACGAGGAAGATGAATGGAGCAGAAATCAGGAGAATGAACACAGTCTTCCAGGCTCTGAGAGCAACGCCAAGTGGATGAAGGAAGATCAGAATCAAATATGCAAGTTAGCAGAGCAACAGCAGCAGCAGCAAGACCAGAATCTCAACCTGATTGAAAATAAGAATGAATCCACTGACAGAAACCCAAACCAGAACTCACAGCGGCGCCATGAAGAGAAGAACAAGACCCTGAAAGCGCTCTGCTCCGACCTGCACAGTTGGGCAGCTGATGAACCTCTTCTGATTTACTCTTCTAACACTCTAATGGAAAAGAATCAAGAAAACCAAGAGCAGACGAGAGACGAGGAAGTAGAGAGAGAGAAAGAGGAAAATTTAAATCCCAGTGGAGACGAGAACACAGATTCTTCTGAGATTCAGAAGAAAGGAGGTGAAGGTGGCAGCCGAAATGCTTGTTTGCTGTTCAGTAAGAACGGCATTCCCAGTGACGAGGACTCCAGCTGCATGTCGCTGTCACAGGGAAGCACTGCAAGCAGCACCCCAGATGGAGAGCCAGGTAGGTCACGCAACATGGCAGGTGATCACATAAAAAATTGCTAGACCCTGTTTACAATCAATGGGCCTCATTCATGAAACTTGTGTAAATATATGAGTAAATTCTGAGTAATCTGCGTGTAAAACAGACCTTACCGAAAACCATCCTCCAGATTCACAAGCTCTTAGTAAATGTCCGATTTTATAGTTAAACGTGTATGTTAATGAATTCTAATCATTCATAAATAGGGCGCTCATCCATGCTCGTTCAAGTAATATTGACTTACAATGTACAAATGGATGTTTGGTCGCTATTTGTCCCACCCATCGTCTATTTACGGCTGGGTAAATAGTTACAGTGACGAGTGCTGCATTTTACAGTTATCAATTCGGCTGCGAAAAATATAGAATAATAAAATATTCTAAAAGAGGGCAAGGGCAAATTAATTTATTATTATGGCAGTGCATCAAAATTCAGTATCATCAGTTTGCCAAAAGGAACGCAGAACGTTTTATGCACCATTGTACACGTGGTAGGGAGCAGGTGTTGATTTCTTTTGTACCAACTAACTTTTTGAAAATACGCACGTTTTCATGAATTCGAAAGCTTACATCAGAACGGCTTTACGAACGATATACAAAAAAATTAGTTCTGCTTGTGTTTCATGAATGAGGCTGATTGTCCATCTTGAGTAATGTTACAAAACAGGATTTTTGCAGTTTTTATGAAGTTAAATTAAAGACTGTTTTCGAGACCAAGTAAAGAAAATTTGAGGAATAAATTGAAGTAGGGATGTGCGACATTAGATTTATGCCTGTATCCGATGTGCCGATAATTTGCAAATCATTTTGGCTGATAGCAAATACCGATATTTGCTTTTGTTTTGAAACAACATAGAGTCTCTCCTGTGTAGAAATTAGGGGTGGGAATCTATGGGTATCTCATTTTTTCCCCAATTAATTCTTCTGCTGTGCAAATTCATCTTTAAAACTTTACACCTTAAACAAAATTCCAGTTATATGCTTTTTGTTTATAGTTGGAATCTCTGTATGTCAGTACTTCCATCTTAAAAATAGGGGTGTGAATCTTCACTGGTTTCACAATTCAATTCAATTACGATTATCATTATCAAGTCAATATCACAATGCGTCAAATTCTCAGTTTTCAATATTACTGCACATGGCTACATTTTCATATAAATTTTATATCAAATTTATTTTTTTAATTATTATATAAACACGATTATTGAAGTCCCGATTCGATTACAGTCGATTTTCGATTATTAACTATTCTCGATTAGCGATTATTGATTTTCCATTTCACAACAGTAAACGAAAATACACTACAAAGTGATTGCAGTATTAAAAAAAAGTCAGCTACTGAATTACTTAACTCTTTTGAGTAACAACAACTCAAAGCACTTTCTGTGTCGTGTAGTTATAACTTCAGAATTATTTGTATGTAGCTTATGTTCTGTAGAACACAGAAATGAATACATCACATTGTGTTGTGACTCATCAAGTTGAACTAAACAATAACAAATAAATGAAAGGCTTATTTCCTTTAGGAAGTAGATCAGAACCAACATACTGTAGAAATTGGACAATTTTCTTCTAGAAAGACAACGTGTTCAGGTGGAGAAAAAAAAGTTTTTTTCTCCACCTGAACACCTTGTCTTTCTAGAAGAAAATTGTCCAATTTAATCATTAAGAAGACAAAATTAACATTTTTGAACAATTTACTGTAGCTTCAGCTTATATGCTGTACTGTAGAACACAGTGACAAAATGCAACACACTAACTTGTGAGCAATCAAGTTGTACATAACATTCATAGCTCTGGAATGACAAGATTCTTATGGAGGAAGACCAGCTGGTCCACATGTTGTGGCGTGAGTGTGCTCCGTTGTGCTGACACAATGTCTCCCGCAGTGGAGAACACTCTCTCTGCAGCAACGCTCGTTCTTGGGATACATAAATATCGTTTGGTCAGCTTAGCTAGGAGACATGTCAAACGGGAGCGTGTCCAACGGCGCTGTGTTTACCGACAACAATGACAGCAACAGTGGCGATCCGACACAGCGGAGTAACAGCTCGCAGCCGGCCGCTACCGGAGCACCAGCAGCCGATCGCTTAGCGGTTTCCCCGTCGGAGTTTCCCAACAGCGACGGCTCCAAGCGAGGTAGAGGGAGACCCAAAAAAGAGCCCACAACAAAGCCGATCACTTACAATAACAGCACTGCTCAAAACGAAAACGAGGGCATTTTCTCGTGCGGGGTTTGTGGTAAGATGTCTCCAGACGACGTCCAGTTGAGAAACCAGGAGACGCAGCACGGGACGTTCACCGGCGGCGTGAGCATGGGAGTGGAGCTGGTCGCTGTGGACGGCCCGACGATGATCTCTCATCCCCAGTCGAGGTTTCAGGAAAACGGTCTGCCCGCGGACAACCGTAAACGCGAGAGAACGAGACGACACGTCGCCTGTGATCTGTGCGGGAAGGTCTTCCGAGACGTCTACCACCTCAACCGGCACAAACTGTCACATTCGGGCGAGAAACCGTACCCGTGTCCGGTGTGCGGGCTGCGCTTCAAACGCAAGGATAGGATGTCTTACCATGTGCGGTCTCACGATCGTGGTGGATCGGTTGGTTGCTCGTTCCTGGTTCTTCCATTTTACACACCTGCTCTGGCTGCCGTTACACGCGCTTGCTGACTGGAACTGGGCGCGTTCGTGACGTTCAACTCCCGGTATAACATTTTTTACAAAATAAAATAATGCAAATTCTTTTAGAAAAAATCGATTTTTGAAAATGTAATAATCGATTCATACTCATCGATCCATAACATACTCGCGATTAATCAATAATCGATTTTTTTCACCACCCCTAGTTTACATCAATTTCATATAAAAGTATTTGAAAATGCAAGTGCATTTAACCGCAGCTGCATTTGAACTTCAGGACAACAAACACAAAGCGCATGTGAAAGTCTGTCAGTGTGCAAGTTTAGTGCATCTAATAGTACTGCATTCCAAGCGGCATAAATGAAATCATTTCTAAAGTAAAACACGGCAGGTGGAAGAACAGACTGTCAAGCAATGTGCATGTGTCTCACAGCGCAAAAAAATCTGTGCAATGAAGCCTGTCTCTAGCGCGCACACGTGCCATATGCGGGAAAAATAAACAAGCTTAGAATCAGAATCGTTGATGAGGAAAATTGCTTAACTTTGGTTAGTTTTGAGCAAAATCTTATTTGTTAGAACAAATAAACATTATTAAAGTTCTTTTTTTTTTTTAATGAGAGTGCATTGAAAGCTTTGAAAATAACTTGATGATAAAATCAAGTTGAAACCTTAACATTTTATTTGTGGATTTAACATCAATAGATTATCTAAAGCAGAAGAGCTGTAAAAATTCTAAAAATCATTTAGAGCTCCTTGTATTCAAGTTTTCTAATCCATTACAAAAGTTTCATATTAATGAATAAATCTGTAGATTCAATTATTTCATTTACAAGTATCATGATTTTTTTATTCACGTAAGCTATAGCTTTTGACCTTTAAATTAAAGCATACTCAGGATTTTTGTAACACCAACTGCACATTTAAAATCCACCTCCTGTCATTATGAATTTATTCCTTCACATTTTTTAAAGCAAATTGTAGATATTGTAGGGCCTGATCTTCTGTTTTTAATCAATATCTGTCTGAGTACTGGTATGGTCTCTGACTGTCTAAAACATGCTTCCGTCTCTCCTTTTTTGAAGAAACCCAATCTTGATGTTTCTGTGCTAAATAATTTAGACCGATTTCCAATCTCCCGTTTATTTCCAAAGTTTTAGAAAAGGTCGTACTCACTCATCTACAGTCTTTTCTGAGTTCAAACTCAGTATACAAAACTTTTCAGTCAGGTTATAGAAAATTACATAGTACTAAATCTGCGTTATTGAAAGTTACAAACAATATTATGCTGTCTACTGATAATGGGAATGCTGTTGCTTTGGTCCTTTTAGATCTCAGTTCAGCATTTGATATGGTTTGATCATAAAATTTTAATTTCTAGATTGGAACGTTATGTAGGCATTCAGGGCATCGTTCTAAAATGGTTTTGGTCATATTTAACCAATAGGAAGTTTTCTGTATGTATTTGAAAACATACTCCTTCAGTAGTACACCTCTCCTGTGGTGTTCCACAGGGATTGATCCTTGCTCCCACACTTTTCTCTTTTTACATGCTACCACTGGGATCCCTGTTTTCTAAACATGGAGTATCGTTTCATTTATATGCTGACGATACCCAGCTGTATCTCCCACTTAAACGTAATGATTCATGTTCTATTGAGGCTTTGCTAGCATGCTTACGAGATCTGAAATCATGGGTTTCACAAAACTTTTTGGCCTTAAATGAGAAAAAAAAATGAAGTTGTATTGTTTGGACCAAGTGACTTTTATGATCGTAGTGATCTGGATCTAGGCATTTTAAGCTCTCATGTTACTCTGTGCGCTAAAAACCATGGCATTTTAATTGACTCAGGACTTCGGTTTGATAAACAGATTAATTCTGTCATCAAATCATGCTTTTTCCATTTACGCTGCCTTGCAAAAGTTAAAACTTTTCTATCCCTCAAGAATTTTGAAACCGTTATCCATGCATTCATTACAACACATCTTGACTATTGTAATTCACATTATTATGGAGCTATTAGTTCATCTATTGGGTGTTTACAGTTTTTTCAGAACGCTGCTGCTAAGCTGTTGATCGGTAGCAAAAAATTTGATCGCATTACTCCCATCTTGATGTCTCTGCGCTGGCTACGGGTTAAATTTGAAATAGAGTTAAAAATTTTAGTCTTCGTTTACAAATGTTTAGTTCCAGGCTACCTTTCTGTTTTGGTACTCCCTCATAACCCTAGGTCACTTAGGTCTGGTGATCTTGGTTTACTCTCTGTGTGCAGGACTAAGCTTAAACATAGAGGGGACAGAGCCTTTGCAAGGGTTGGATCCAAACTATGGAACAGCTTACCAATGTCAATTCGAATGGTATCATCTCTTTCTATGTTTAAATCAAAGCTTAAATCTTATTTTTTATCTATGGCATTTAACAAATGAATTTTACTGTGTGTATTTCACTTTGCTGTTTGAAGTTCTCTTTTTATGGATTGTTTCTAATGTACAGCACTTTGGTCAGATAAAATACACACACATAACCAATTAAAAAAACATCTATAAAAGAAAGACTAGAAATAAAAGAAAGACTAGACTAAAAGAAACATCTAGAAAGACTTTCTCTACCACAAAGGCCAGACTAAAAAAAATGTGTCTTCAACTGGGATCTAAAAACCTCTATAGACAGGGTCTGCCAAATATACAGGGGAAGACCGTTCCATAATTGTGGACCTACAACTGAAAAGGAGCTGTCACCTTTTAACTTCTTTTTGGACCGAGGAACAGTCAGCGACGACTGATTTATTGATCTAAGTGACCTGTTGTGAGACCCTAAGAGATCGCTAATATAATTTAGGGACAGGTTGTATAAAGCTTTAAAAACCAATAATAAAATCTTAAAATCAATCCTATACCTGACTGGTAGCCAGTGGAGAGACGATAGCACCGGGGTGATGTGTTCCCTTTTTTGTGGCAGTCAGAAGCCATCAAGATAGTTGCCGTTGACAGCAACATAAAGTGAGTTCCAGTAATCCTGTCGCAAAGTGACAAAAGCATGAATAACAATCTCCAAATCTTTAAAACTCAGAAAAGGTTAGAAATAATTCTAAGCTGATAAAAACTGCTTCTTCCGAATTAATCTGTTTATCAAAACTGAGAGATTAATCAATTATGACGCCAAAGTTACTCACACTGTCTTTCACTGTCATTTCAAAGGGGCCAAGAGAGTTGGCTATATTCTCTTTATCCTCAGAAGGACCAAATATAATGATCTCAGACTTTTTTTCATTAAGCTGAAGAAAATTATTTGAGAGCCAACCTTTAACCTCATCTAAACATTGCAACTGGGACTGTAAAGACTGCTCATTTTCAACTTTAAGCTGAAGATAAATCTGTGTCATCTGCATACATGTGATAATTGGCGACGGCAAATAGACCCCTGCGAACTATTCAAGTATATTTTCAGTCCAGGTTTTGTGCTAGGAACACCAGCTGGTTGACCTTCTCTGGGTCTAAAGCTGCCCTGGTGCATGTAACAATATTACCCCCAGTACTAAAAATTCTTTCTGAGGGGGTGCTGGTGGCTGGGATGCACAAGTACTTTTTCGCCAGCTGAGACAATCTGGGGAAGTTGTGTTCATGTAGCCTCCACCAGTCCAGAGGGTTAGACTCACTGTCTGCATCAGGGCACATCAGGTACCTTTCCAGCTCACCCTCCACTTTTTGTTTTTCAGTGAGAGGCAAAGCATCATCTTCTTGGCACTGTTTTTTGAAACAGCTCCCCAATGACTTGCGTTGCTTCTTCATGCCCAGTGGCATAGGTGGTCCACTGACAGCTCCTCCTTCTGCACCTTGGTCTGCTGCTCCCTCAGAAGGCCCTGCCTGTGATTGGCCCTGGTCTTCATCCATGATCTCAGACACAGCTCTCATTTGAATGGCCATACCTTCTCTGGTCTGATGTATTGTCCTTTAAACCTAGGGTCCATGAAGGTAGCCATGTCAAGGAGATCATCTGTGTCAGGGTCAGCATATTTCTCCGCTCTTTTGTGAGCTGAGTGAAAAAAGTGGAAAAAAAAGTGAAAGTCGTGACATTTGTCAAGTATGGTAACCCATACTCGAAATTGGTGCTCTGCATTTAACCCATCCAAGTGCACACACACAGCAGTGAGAAGTGAACACACCGTGAACATACACCCGGAGCAGTGGGCAGCTATATCCAGCGCCCGGGGAGCAACTGGGGGTTCAGTCATGAAGTGCCCTTGAGTTTCAGCGTTTGGCTGTGGAAAAGCCCTAATGAATGGAGAAGCACGACAAAAAACTGCGAGGCGCAATTGTCAAAGATGTCCATAACAGCTCAGAGTAATCATGTCATCTCCATAAGAACGATATGATTGTCAGAACATATTTACTGGGATTTTTGAAAAGGTCCTGTTCACACATGGTCTATTAATGGCAGTAATTTACCAGTAAAGACTGTATGTGTGAAAGGGGCTAAACGCTTTCTCTGTATATACCGTGAATTTGAATTGCATCTGGAAAAACTGTGTGCATTATCTCACTAGATTTGTAATGTAAATCATTTATAAACCTTTGCCAACAACGGAGAATACATCAACCTATGTCTAATTAAATAAAAGTTTCTGCATGTGGCCAAATATTCAAATTAAATGGATTTAAACATCATTTAATCACGGTGTAAAGTGAAACGGCACCTGGCTGTTGGCGCCCTCTGTAGATATTTGTTTTGATATATAATGTATTTAAGTTAAGTAAATTATGTGTTTTAACAGTGTTGTTCAATACAATCATGTAATTTCTTGGTTTTGATATTTTATTTGAGCCATTTATTATTGCGTTAGTTTATATCATTAGTTTATATATAAATAATCATACTGAAGCCTGGTTTTCACTTAGGTCTGTTTGTGTACTAAAAAATATCAGATTACTCAGTTGTCAAAGTAATCAGTAGATTACTTGATTACCAAAATAATAATTAGTTACAGCCCTAGATTAGTTAAAATATTTCTAAATACAACTGCATTTTTAATTTCTATAATTAAAAGGCAAATATTTTGTAATTGAAAATTTCTTAAAAATAGTATCTGCATTTTGAGTTAAGCACCAGCTGTTGTCAGACTGCTTGTGCATTCAAAAATCTAAATAGATTATTAAAATTAATGGCAAAATTAATTAATAAAAAAAAAAAAATTGTCAGATAAAAATGACTGAAACAACTTAGGGCCGGTACCTTTTAGGCCCATGTCTGACTCTAATCTAGATATCAAAATAGAGTGGTCCACAGTGTCAAATACTGCTGATAAATCTAAGAGAACCAGGACCAGAGAATCACCAGAGTCAGAAGCTAAAAGGATATCATTTAACACTCTGAGAAGGGCCGTTTCAGTACTATGAGCAGATTTAAAACCAGATTGAAAAATTTCAGTAATATAGTTAAGATTTAGAAAGAACTGCAGTTGGTCAAACACAATTTTTTCTAAAACAAATAAATGGTAAAACAGAAACAGGACTGAAGTTATTTAGAATAGAAGGATCTAGTGAAGTGACTGTAGCCACTTTAAGAGTAGTAGGAACAGAGCCAGTTAAAAGGCACTTATTGAAAAAAGACACCAAACCTAGCACAACAGAGTCAACAATTAATTTTTAAAATTTAGAATGTATAATGTCATGAGGACAAAAAGATGGTTTAATATTAGCAATGATGTCTTTGAGTGATTGTAAGGAAATGGGTTCAAAAATATCCCAAGAAACAGGATGAGGACAAAAAGGAGGGTTCAATATGGAGAGAACAGACTTTGGGTCTCAAATTAGAGATTTTATCAGTGAAGTGTTTCAAGAAGCTTTCACAGAGAGCATCAGAGACAACAGGCACTGTGTTAACAGAAGGATTAACAACAGAATTAATAACTGAAAACAGAACTTTAGGAGTAGAATGTTTGTTTTTAAGTAACCTTAACAGACTTGGCAGCAGACTGATAAGCTGATAAACTGTCTTTAAACAACTGAAATGAAATTCTACAAGCATGTCGTAAGAATTGAGTATCACAATTTTGCCACAGAACAGATTTAGATTTGTGCTTTATAAGGCTTGAGTGGAGCAGTAACATCTAAAACATCCAGCCAGACAGAATTTAGAAGACTTAGATGTTGGTCAGCATCCAGGTCAGGTAGCAGTAGATCCAGAGATAGATAAGAACAAGACTCCATAAAACACTGATTAAAATTTGACCCAAACTTTGAAGTACAGGACCGAGACAGCGTTACAGCTTTCTTAGTAAAATGAGAAAGATTAGGAAGAAAATAAACAGAAAATAAAATCGGCTTATGGTCAGAAAGCAGGAAATCAGATATCTCAATATCAGAAACAGCAAACCCATGAGAGAGTACAAGATCTAAAATATGGCTCTGAACATGAGTGGAGTCCTTTATCCATGAACCAAACTAAAAGAGTCAATAAGATTGAGAAACTCCTTATATAACGGGTTTGACTGACAGCATACATGGATGCTGATAAAAAGCTAATAAAAAGCGGTCGAACTTTATGGCAATATTATTCAATGTCACTGAGCAGCATTTTGCAAAAAAGCCTGGGAGAATAAACGAGTCTTCAAAAGGGACTTAAATGACACCAAAGTGGAGGCAGGTCTTATGTTTAACCCTCTGGAGTCTAAGGGTATTTTTGGGGCCTGGAGAAGTTTTGTCATGCCCTGACATTTGTGCTTTTTTCAGTTTCTTATAAATATCTAAATGGCTAAAGTCTAATCTCACTGTAATCAGCACAAACTGGGCTATTATAATATGTGAGCAGCATGTATGTACATGATTGTGTTTTTGAGAAAAAAAATGTTATGCGTGGTTAGTGAAAAACTAAAAATGTTAAATCACTTGAATAAGGCCATAAAACACATACAGAACATTGGTTCCAAGGACTTTTGAGAACTGGAGCTTGTAGCCTAGAATTTTTTTTTTCTAAATGATGTGAAAATCATCTTGTTTAATCACTCACAGAAAACAATATATTGATTTAAATTTTCTAAGACACTTTTTGTTGGTAAAAGTCATATGCGAGTAGGCGTCAACTATCATGAATTCACACCTGAGAAGACAAAGACCTGCATAATGAGCTGCATAATGAGCCATTCAGTCAGCTGTGTCACTGAGAGGGATGAGTTACAAGAAAGAATGTGAGGACAAAATAAATCTATATAATTTTATGTTTGTAGTTTATTTAGAATATATTTAATTATCCCACAACATCATTTAATACTCACTTGTGAGTGCAGTTAAACAGTTTATTAGGAACAATCAAAGCTGACTTTCAAACTGAATTTTTTGCATCATTACTCCAGTCACACAATCCTTCAGAAATCCTTTTAACAATCTTATTTTCTACAAAAAAACATTTATTGTTATTATTATCATTATTATCATTATTATTATTATTATTATTAATGTTGAAAAGAGCTGAGAATATTTTTTTTCAGGTTTTTTAGGGGGGATAAATTGAAAGAATAGCATTGTTTATTACATTTGTTACAGTTACATTTATTGGTACATTTATATTATTTACATCAAGCTTTTGAATGGTATAGTAGTGTATATTGTTATTGAAACTTCATAATATTTCACTTGATTATACATTTAGTCAGGAATTATAGTTTGGAAAAAGTCTTTGGAAAAAGTCTAACTAGTAAAATGTTTACACGTTATGTGAAAACTAGTACAAGTATATAAATAAATAAATGAGACTTACTCATGTTTATGATCTCTGCTGAATAAAGTGCTTCATTCTTTTTTCTGAGGAAATCCAAATCTCAAATCCTCAACCACATCACATCTTTTTGGGGTGAATTATGTCTTACTCCTCTCATCGCGAAGCAAACAGTAAAATAAAAAACTTGAAGAACAATCTCGCTGCGTTGTCTTCTGTTGTGTGGGCGTATTCAAAAGCCGCGCGCTTCAGTGAAACATTATAATTTGAATAGCGCGCTCGGCGCGGGGGCGTGGTCGCATTAGAAGATAATGAAGGGAGACGTGAAAAACGGACATCGCGTTGTTTTCATATGGATTACTTTATCACAGAATATTTATTTTCGGCAGCACTTGTTTAGTTTAAAAGTAGACATGTCAGGCTTTCTATAGATATCTCTCTCATGTCTCTTCGGTGAGTATTCACTGAGTTACAGTTCATTTTAATGACGCATTTGTATCTGAAGATCAGCGCAGACAAAGGCTGCAGACAGCACTCCTTGTTTGTTATCTTTATTTTATAAATGCACAAAGTTTTGATGTTATTATGTCTGTATACAAAAAAAAGTAGACCCTTTACAGATTCGATTGATGTATTGCTCTTATCTGTACGATCAAAACTGAAAGTGTAATTTAAGTTCTTTTCGGGGTTAACAGGAGAAAATACCCCAAAATGCGTATACGCGTTAATCGACTCCAGAGGGTTAAGGTCAAACTGTCACAAAGCCTCAGGGCCGATACTGCAAAAGCACAGTCGCCCCACAGTTTGTGTCTCGACCTAGGAAAAATCAAGAGTTTTTGGTCTAAAGGTGCCATAGAATGCAAAAATCACTTTTATAAGGTGTTTGTACATAGTTGTGTGGCCACAGTTTGTGAAAACAACCAGCCTATAAATGTCAAAAACCCACCCACTCATTGTTTTATAATCCTAATAAATCATAATCAGTATCTCCACACTAGCAGTTCCAGATTTCTCACTACTATGGCGTAATAGTTGGGGAAAGTCCGGCCCATTTGTGACGCTCTCTACCCTATTAGCATATACACAGCCCTGAGTGAGAAACGGCAGTCCGCCATTACTGTTTTCTTGCTGTAGCTGCTGGAGGTACAATGTCAGCGCCAAAGAGCCATTAAAAGTGTCGTGTGGTGGGATGCACCAACGAACATAGGGGTCTCCATAGACTGCTGAGGACACGGTGGTTACATTTCATTTTCGAAGGAAATGTCCCGGAAAAATAAACTGAAAAGTCCTATACGTTTGTGCTAACATTTTATGCCGGACTGCCTCACAAATAAGGGTCAGTTCAGCGCTGGAGTTGTGCAAAGATTGCTTCTGAAAGAGGGATCGATACCAACGCTTTGTGCACAAACATCCAGACTCCAGACAAAGTAAGCATCACGCGTCATATTTTGTTTTCCAAAAGAGCTTCTTGGCTCTCTGTAAGGCTAATGTTGCTAAAGCTACCATTGTCTCTGCCTGTTTTCACTAATGCTGCCTTCACGTGTCACCAGAAAGTTTGTAAATAGGAATGTGGTAGTTAAAAATTGCATTTGGAAGCAATGTGAGGATCAGTAACACAGTCACCACCAGTTAAACTGCAACACCGGTGGTATTCCCATGAGCATGAGCTCTTGAAGCTTTGTACTCATCTGAAAAGGGAGGCTCATTTTCATTTAAAGGGAACAAACACAAAAAACGACGCGTTTTGGCTCATACCCTAAAAGTGGCAATTTCAAAAAGCTGTAAAAAAATTATCTGTGGGGTATTTTGAGATTAAACTTCACATACACACTCTGGGGACATCAGAGAACAATGTAAAATATAGCTGCAAGCAGTGATGACGGGCTCAAGCCATCAGTGCAAACGCCACCCCGGTGGCATCAGGAAAACTGGGCACATGCATTTACAGTAACCCTCTGGCAGTCAGGTTTTAAGGGATACAGGAATTAAAGGGTTAATCCGAACCATCAAGACTGTGAAATCACATACACAGAACAATATATATAATTTTAGTAACACTTTACAATAAGGTTTCATTTATTAACATTAACTATGTTAACATGAACAATAATTATATAGGATGTATTAATGTCAGTTAATATTCCAAACTTAAACAATAAAACATTGTTTTAATGTGTTTTTTTTTTTTCCAAGCACATTTTACCAATTCTAAACCACACCAATCATAATAACTACCATTAATTTTGTATTTAATCATTTATGAGTGATATATAATTGTTCATGAAGGCTGGAAGAGAAAAAGTCCTTATATTCAGGTGTGCAGAATTATTAGGCAGTTTTCTTTTACAGATGAAATGAGCCAAAAAAGACTCAGACTGAAAAGTCAAAAATTATTAAATCCCCATGAGAAATATTAAAAACTAATGTAATACAGAAATTGCAAAGTTATGACATGACCGGCGGGGTCAAAAAAAAAAAAAACGGTGGAAAAGAAAAGACACGTTAACTGCAAAAGAATTAAGAATTAATGTGAAGATTAATTTTTAGTCAATTCTGCAAGAGAGACTTTTCAGGATAGGAGATGGAATAAAAATCTAAAACTTACTGCCAGATTCTGGAAGATAAATTCTTCAAACAGTAGTACAAGGGAATGTGGTGCTGGTCCTTCAAGAGTCACTCAAAACCTATCTGTCCATAAAGCCTATATATAAAAAAGTCTTAATATACCGTATTTCACAATACTTCATGTTATTCTAATTAAGTCATTTTTTGGGGGGATTTTTTTACCGAAGCAAAGTCTCTCAAAACCTGACACCTTGTAATTCTGGAGACTCCAGGAAAGTTGCAGTTCTGGAAAATGGTGGCGTTTTAGACTAAATGCTTCCTGATGGTTTCTCACCTAATTCTTCACTTTAAATCTTAATTCTTTTGCAGGTAACGGTTTTCTGTTTTTTTTCTGACCCCTCTGACCAAGTAAGCATTTTGCTGTCCAGTGGTCATGTCTTCACTTTGCAATTACTGTATTGCACTAGTTTTGAATATTTCTCATGAGGATTTAATCATTTTTGATTTTTCAGTCTGAGTTAAACCTCTTTTTTTGGCTCATTTTATCAGTAAAGGAAAACATGCCTAATATTTCTGCACACCTGAATATAAGGAGTTTTTTTCATCCAGCCTTCATGGTCAATTACGTACAAACCCGATTCCAAAAAAGTTGGGACAGAATAAAAACATAATGCAATGATGTGGAAGTTTCAAATTTCAATATATTATTCAGAATACAACATAGATGACATATCAAATGTTTAAACTGAGAAAATGTATCATTTTAAGGGAAAAATAAGTTGATTTTAAATTTCATGGCATCAACACATCTCAAAAAAGTTGGGACAAGGCCATGTTTACCACTGTGTGGCATCCCCTCTTCTTTTTATAACAGTCTGCAAACGTCTGGGGACTGAGGAGACAAGTTGCTCAAGTTTAGGAATAGGAATGTTGTCCCATTCTTGTCTAATATAGGCTTCTAGTTGCTCAACTGTCTTAGGTCTTCTTTGTCGCATCTTCCTCTTTATGATGCACCAAATGTTTTCTATGAGTGAAAGATCTGGACTGCAGGCTGGCCATTTCAGTACCCGGATCCTTCTTCTACGCAGCCATGATGTTGTAATTGATGCAGTATGTGGTCTGGCATTGTCATGTTGGAAAATGCAAGGTCTTCCCTGAAAGAGACGACGTCTGGATGGGAGCATAAGTTGTTCTAGAATTTGGATATACCTTTCAGCATTGATGGTGCCTTTCCAGATGTGTAAGCTGCCCATGCCACACGCACTCATGCAACCCCATACCATCAGAGATGCAGGCTTCTGAACTGAGCGCTGATAACAACTTGGGTTGTCCTTGTCCTCTTTAGTCCGGATGACATGGCGTCCCAGTTTTCCAAAAAGAACTTCAAATTTTGATTCGTCTGACCACAGAACAGTTTTCCACTTTGTCACAGTCCATTTTAAATGAGCCTTGGCCCAGAGAAAACGCCTGCGCTTCTGGATCATGTTTAGATATGGCTTCTTTTTTGATCTATAGAGTTTTAGCCGGCAACGGCGAATGGCACGGTGGATTGTGTTCACCGACAATGTTTTCTGGAAGTATTCCTAAGCCCATGTTGTGATTTCCATTACAGTAGCATTCCTGTATGTGATGCAGAGCCGTCTAAGGGCCCGAAGATCACGGGCATCCAGTATGGTTTTCCGGCCTTGACCCTTACGCACAGAGATTGTTCCAGATTCTCTGAATCTTTGGATGATATTATGCACTGTAGATGATGATAACTTCAAACTCTTTGCAATTTTTCTCTGAGAAACTCCTTTCTGATATTGCTCCACTATTTTTCGCCGCAGCATTGAGGGAATTGGTGATCCTCTGCCCATCTTGACTTCTGAGAGTCACTGCCACTCCGAGAGGCTCTTTTTATACCCAATCATGTTGCCAATTGACCTAATAAGTTGCAAATTGGTCCTCCAGCTGTTCCTTATATGTACATTTAACTTTTCCGGCCTCTTATTGCTACCTGTCCCAACTTTTTTGGAATGTGCAACTCTCATGAAATCCAAAATGAGCCAATATTTGGCATGACATTTCAAAATGTCTCACTTTCAACATTTGATATGTTATCTATATTTTATTGTGAATAAAATATAAGTTAATGAGACTTGTAAATTATTCCATTAATTTTTTACTCACAATTTGAACAGTGTCCCAACTTTTTTGGAATCGGGTTTGTATATATCACACTTGGTGCCTTCTCTAGTGCAGCTCAACCAAGTCTCATCCCATTCTTCAATATTTGTGATATCAGAAATACCGGAAAATATTTGTTGTAGTCCAAACAAGTCATTTGTTGTAGTTTTTGAAAAGTGATTTCAAACCTTTTATATGCTGAAACAGCAACATTACAAACTAACTAAAGTTGAAAACATGGAAAAGCATAATAGCACCCCTTTGATAGACATTAGTAAACCGTTTATAAATACAGCTGTAAATGCTTTGTTCTTGAGCATATCTATAATGTTTAATAATTGTATTTTCATACTTTATTAACAATCAATATATAAAGTATTATGTTATTTACAAACCAGTTATTTAGGAGTTGTCAGTGGTTCATAAGATCATTAAGAAAGTGAAAGTAAATGATTAATAAACTTTTTAAATGTAAATATATAAATCTTATTGTTTAGACACATGATAATAGTTGCTCAATGTGTTAATTACTGCTTTATTAACATATTCCTGCTGTAATTCATGATTAAGTCAGGTTGTTATAAAACATTTAGTAGTTGCCAGCCATTAATTTTTGTGAACTCATCTAAAGTGAGGACTATTTATACCTTTTAAAGCATTTACAAAGGAGATTTGTCATTTATGTTCCAAACAGAAAAGTTAAACACAACACAGAGGGATACAGAACACAGAAATATTTTTTCAAGATGCAAAAAATTAAACTGTATTAATACATTATGAAAATGTAAAGTTGTATCTTCACATAAGTTTATGTAATGTGAATTAACATGAACATGATTTTTTTTTTAGTATTAGTATCAACTAACATTAAATAATTTTAGTAAATTAACTAAAATATATTGTTCATGTCTAGATCATGCTAGTTAATGCATTAACTAATGTTAACCCTAGAGACCTTATTGTACATTTTTGCCAACACTTTTATTTTTCAATAACCATTTTTAAAAAATTATTTTAATGATCTATGAACATTTGTGAACACATTATATAAAAGTGTATTACCAGTAAATATTTTTAAATAATTTTAAAGCTCTATAAGAATTTCTACAATAATAATGTAAAAGTATACTGACTGTGCAAGTGCATTTCAACCGATTCCATGCATTATTTTTCATTCTGTTAACCAGAGAATTACCTAAAGTAAGATCTGTAATCCTATGGCTCCATCTGGTGGCCACCCTTGGTCTTACAGTCATCATCTTTGGGTGATAAGATGTGATAGCTTTAATTTTTTGGTGGCCCCTGAGCAAGATAAAGTTATGAAACTTACTGTGTTTTTTCTTAAGAATTACTTATTGTCCATATGTAAAAAATTATGAAGCGTTAGAATAAAGAGTTGAAAAGATATAGGAAAATAACTGTTGTATTTTTTTAATGTTACTTTAATAAATCGCTATGGCCACACTGTTCAAGGTATCCTAAACCCGTTCACAATAACTTCAGTATATTGGTATCATGTTGACAAAGTTTGGTGTGAACTACTTGTTTCTTCCTGGAGGAGTATGAATTAATTTACAGGCTGATTTTTAAAAAATCCACATTAAAAATCAAAATAGCCGACTTCCTGTTGGTCGTAGCTAATGACTGTAAATTGGAAAGTTGTCCGGCTTGATAAGAACAATATATGTACCAAGTTTGGTGTCTGTAGCTAAAACTAAGCACCCCACTTTTGACAAAAGGTGGCGCTATAGAGTGCCTCCTCCATGCCCTTTTATGAGCTTTTGCCAGTGTCTATCTAACCGTGTGTGGAGAACCGAATGGGTCAATTTTTTTTTGCAAACTGTCCCACCCCTAATACACACACACACACATATACACACACATAGAAAAGCAATTAGATAGAATAGAAAAAAATAGAAAGCTAGTGTTTTTTTTTTTTTTTGTTTTGTTTTTTTTTTGTTTATTTAAAAAGGTCCTATTATGATCTTTTACAAAGTCTTGATTTTGTTTTGGGGGTGTACTAGAACAGGCTCTCATACTAGGTTGTTCGAAAAACACATTATTTTTCACATATTTTACATTATTACAACACCTCTCTCCTCAATCTGACATGAACGGCTCAGACAGTTCCTGTATCAAATGAAGGCCCGCTC
Source organism: allo-octoploid hybrid of Carassius auratus x Cyprinus carpio (assembly GCA_024542945.1). Taxonomy (NCBI): domain Eukaryota; kingdom Metazoa; phylum Chordata; class Actinopteri; order Cypriniformes; species allo-octoploid hybrid of Carassius auratus x Cyprinus carpio. The sequence continues at coordinate 117,702 of JANHFF010000339.1, read as the reverse complement.
TGAAATACGAAATGTGCTGTGATTGGTTAGCTGGGCCAGTGTGTGTTGTGATTGGCAGCACTCGACGCCTGGTCGGAAAATGTCATGTTCCTTACCATAGCCACCTGCTGCGAGCTTCAGTTTAAATATTGCTTCAATAACAAATTAATTTTGAGCACGATTTAAACCCGGATGATTGTAACCACTCTAAGTTCGTCTGCTTTGCGTTGTAGTCCAAACGAGTCGTTAGTAGTAGTTTTTGGAAAGTGATTTCTGTTAAATAAAATATCTTCTTTTGAAGTGGACTTTGAACTTTATAACTTTGCAGATCTTTTTTATGCTCAAACAGCAATATTACAGACTAACTAAAGTTGAAAAAGTGAAAAAGCGTAATAGGACCCCTTTAATAAAAAAAAAAGATAAATAAAGTAGAATTAAATTAGAATAGAAAGTGCTAGAGTTAGAGGGTCAAATTAAGATGGAACAGATGTGTTTTTAGTCGTTTCTTGAAGATGGCTAAGGACTCAGCTGCTGGGATTGAGCTGGGCAGGTCATTCCACCAGGAGGGAACAGTTAATGAAAAAGTCAGTGAAAATGATTTGAAATCACAAAAGGATAAAAACAGCTTCATCTTTGCCAGTGTTCTTTGTTGAAAAAAGCCAGATCGAAAAAAGCATTGATCTGTTTATGAAATTTCAAGGCATCATCAAAAATTACACCTACATTTTTTACCATGGATATACCATAGATAGATAACGGGCCTAAAAACAGGGATCCTCAAATCTGGCTCACGAGATCCACTTTCCTGCAGAATTTAGCTCTAAGCATAATCAAATACACCTGAGCATGCTAATCAAAGTCTTCAGGATCATAAGAAAATCACAGGATAGTCAATGATCAAGGTTGCCAGATTTGAGGATCCCTGCTGTAAAATAAAGGCTAACGTTTTCTGATGTGCACATGCTATGCTGCCTGTGACTTAAAGTGATTTTGATATGTTGATAAAGAATATCTCGTTTCATTTTTGGTTGTAGAGTCCTACTGGGATGGCAGTGCATTTGAAACAGACACAGACCTGCCTGCTGGTTGGATGCGAGTGCAGGACACATCAGGCACCTACTATTGGCACATTCCCACAGGTACTACGCAGTGGGAGCCACCTGGGCCGCTAGAGGAGAGACCAGCCAGCGTGTCGCCTGCGGTCACACCTGCTGACGAGCCACAGGTGCACACACCTATTATACATCATAATAAACATTTCAACTTATCGAAAATTGTGTGCTGTTTATAATATTCCATCAATATAACATAATAGCTCTCAAGATTCCCAAGATTAGAGTCATTGTAGCCATGTGAGTTCTGATGTCTTTAAACATGAACACATTTGTATTTAGATTACATGGAGCGGTGTTTCTCATCCAAACACTTTAACTGAGGAAGAGCACTGGCAGGTAGGTTCATAATGTAATCACAGACAATCTCATTCTGTTTTTGTAAGACCATATAATGTTTATTTATTGTTGTGAAGGAGGACGTGGCTTCTGATGAAAGTCTGAAGGAGTTTGAGGGAGCAACTCTACGCTACGCCTCTATCAATCTCAGGTATAAGATCAATTTAACAACACAGACTCCTGAAGCTGAGCGTTATACAGTGTTATGGCATAAGAACATGCACATTTTATTGCATTTATGAGTTATCTAAAGTCACTTACGTTGCATTCAATTTAAGTTCTTAGTAATTGAGGCTTTGATCTTGGCCTTGTTAGTGCCAGGCTCTATTGTTTGAGCAAAAGGAGCATTGATCCTTCTCTCTGTGTTATCTTCCTGTTGTGTGCAGTTTTTCTCAGTCTGAGGAGGAAGAGGAACAGACTTATTTCAGCAGTAATGAGGGGGCGAAGGTAAGCACACAGGAGACTGACCACATACACTACATCAAGATGCTTGTTTTCTCAATGTTTGCTTATGTGTGTTTTGCAGTGCTTTGCAGTGCGTTCTCTGGGCTGGGTGGAGATATCAGAAGAGGAAATGGCTCCTGGCAGGAGTAGTGTTGCCGTTAATAACTGTATCCGACAGCTGTCCTACCAGAAACAAAATCTAGATGACACAGCTGGCATCTGGGGCGAGGTTTGTGCTATGTGTGTAAATCACATTTGAAAGAATGAATGTACTTCCAAAAAAATTTATCAGTTTTTTTTTTTTTTTTTCACAAAACAGTATGTATTTTTATCCTTTTTTTGTTTGTTTGTTTTGTTTTCAATTTAAGAAAATAATTAAGAACAGAATTAACATTGCTTAAATTTCTGAAACATAAGATAAATGAAACGCTGTTTCACACCGATGCGCAAAACATTCACTGATGCTCAAGAAGGCAAACTGATGCATTAAGAGCTGGGGATGTAAGAACAGTTATCATTCACGTTTAAATTTGGGGATGGAAAAAGTCTCCGGTTACTTGCTTAAACCATGTTATGCAGGGAATGAGAAGCTGTGTAGCGATGATGCAGTGGGAATGCCCCTTGGGTGTGCCAGTTGTCTGAATCACGCTAATTCATTGGCTGATGGTGCGGGCGCCGCCTTGGTGACACTACGTCACTTACTCTAATACTAGTGAATGTGCCATCGACTCCTCAGTTTTCCTACCATAGAAGTTCAGTCTGATGCACAAGGAGTTTTGTAATGAATGCAGCGTCTTTTTCCCTATTCAGAGAACATGGGTTACTCAAGTAACCCAAGACGTTCTCTTTCGTAGGTTCAATCAATGCTGCATAGCGATGATGCAGTGAGAATGATATACCACACACACCAAGCTAAGCACTGCCACATCTAGTCCGAAAGAATGTGCCAGGCTAAATTTGGCCAGGCTAAAACCAAATGGCTAATTCAAGCAGAGAGAACCCGGGAAACAGGAGCCACATCTAAAACCCGGTTGTAAAACCTGATAAATGTGTGAGGGAAGGAGCATCTTGCTGCCACACAGATCCTCCAGGGGAACTCCTCTGAAAAGAGCTTGAGAGTCAAGTCACCTTTATTTATATGGTGCTTTTAACAATACAGATTGTGTCAAAGCACTTTACAGTATTAAATAGGAAATTAATGTGTAAATAATGCAAAATGACAATAGTAAACACTCAATTTTCAGTTAAAGGCAGTTCATCATTGAATTCAGTGATGTCATCATCCAGCTCAGTTCAGTTTAAATAGTATCTGTGCAATCAAGTTGACAATATTGCTGGATATTAAGTGTCCCCAGCTAAGCAAGCCAGAGGCGACAGCGGCAAGGAACCAAAACTCCATCGGTGACAGAATGGAAAAAAAACCTTGGGAGAAACCAGGCTCAGTCGGGGGGGCAGTTCTCCTCTGGCCAGATGAAACCAGCAGTTCAATTCCAGGCTGCAGCAAAGTCACATTGTGCAGAGGACTCATCTGGTTCCTGTGGTTTTGTCCCGGTGGCCGTCTAGGAGACAAGGTCTTTACAGGGGATCTATCCCTGGGGCGCATCTAGTTGTCCTGATCTCCGCTGTCTTTCAGGGCTTAAGAGACCGTCTCTAGGTGCCGATCCACCATCTGGGCTGGATACGTACTGGATCAAGGGAGGCCGCTGGGCCACGAAGTTATGTAGAGCTGAAGTTTATCAGCATAACAGTGAAAGCTAACACCGTGTTTTCTGATGATATCTCCCAGGGGTAACATGTAAAGCGTGAAAAGTAATGGTCCTAGTACTGAGCCTTGAGGTACACCATACTGCGCTTGTGTAATAAGAAATTTCAAAATCTTATGATCTAATTAAATAAATGTGAGCATTGCACACACAACCATTGTGAGGGCAGTGGGCAGCCTTCAAAATCCCCGCACCCCGGAAACTGAACAGAACGAACGTTTTTTGTGACGGCTCTGGCTAGATGTGTAAAGTCACCATGAAAGTTGAGGTTTTTTTTATGGAATATTTTTAGCATATGTTTATTATAAATGATTTATCCTTGTGAATCACAACAATTTCCATTTCATGGCAACTTTAAAAGTAAAAATGCTGTACTGTTGTACTTTCTCACGTATTTCAGCTCTGTAAAGTCCTGCATTATGATTAAAATCTGCCGTTCTGGGTATTCTTGGCATGTAGGTTACACAACTATCTAATATACAAGAGGAACAAAGCAAAATCAAGAATGTTAGCACTTTCAGTATATACATTTTACTAGTATTGGAATAGTCTTTTTATTATCCTTCTCTAAAGGGATACTCCACCCCAAAATGAAAATTTTGTCATTAATCACTTACCCCCATGTCATTCCAAACCCTGTAACGCTCAGCCCAGCGGGCTGGGTTACTAAAATTTAAATGGGGTCTGACTTTTCTGTGTGAGAGATAAAACGTGTTAAAAGAATGACATAAAACAGAAATATGGTTACTAAGATTGGTGTATTTACAGGTTCACAATAAAAGACTTTAAAACAACACAGTAAAACCAGGTAGACTCAGTCTGTTAAAAGAACAAAGTTATTTTGTCCATACCCAAAAAACATTCCAAGAATCCCCGTGTGTTGTTGAGTCCCAATGTGAGTGTCCAGCAGTGTATATTCAATCCAATCTGAGTAAAATCCAAGTGGCTGTAAGTGTCCGGAAAGGTAAGTCCAATAAAAGTAACTCCACAGTCCGGTTTGAGTGGAAGCTGGTAATGGCCTCCCTGTTTGTTTGCCATGCTGCTCTTCTTATAGTGCTCCTGCTTCCTGTCAGGGGACTGATCACCTGACAGGCCAACCATACAGTTCTTAAAGACATACACACACTAAAATGGTTAAGAGGCATAAAATGGACATAAGAAACAAGAAAAACAATTAAAACTCTATAATACATAAAATCACTGTAATAAATTGAGCGGTTAAAACATGTCCCTTATGTGACAGTGTCACAACCTGTAAAAGCTTTGTTCGTCTTCGGAACACAATTTAAGATATTTTGGATGAAAACCGGGAGGCTTGTGACTGTCCCATAGACTGCCAAATAAATAACAGTGTCAAGGTCCAGGAAAGTATGAAAAGCATCGTCAGAATAGTGACGTCAGTGGTTCAACCATAACGTTATGAAGAGATGAGAATAATTTTTGTGCGCAAAAAAAAAAAAAAGACTTTATTCAATAATTCGTCTTCTCTGTGTCTCTCAGCATCACCGTAGGACCATTTTAGAGAATAACCGCTAAACAGAGACAACGTACGCTCTTCTGTGTCAGCTGCACCACAAGGATAGGTTTTCTGTGTGAATTTACACTTTGATTTGAATGAAAACAGTGTATCTGTGCAGTGAGGCTGACACAGAATAGTGTACGCTGCCTGCGTTCAGCGGATATTCTCCAAAATGGCGCTATGGTGATGCGGAGAGACACAGAGGAGACTAATTATATTGAATGAAGTCATTATTTTAGTTTTCTTGTGTACAAAAAGTATTCTCATCTTTTCATAATGTTACGGTTGAACCACTGATGGCAGATGGACTATTCTGACGATGCTTTTCTTGACCTTGACAGTGTAAGTTATTTGGCAGACAAGCCTCCCGGTTTTCATCCAAAATATCTCAAATTGTGATCCGAAGACGAATGAAGCTTTTACGGGTTTGGAACGACATGGAGGTAAGTGATTAATGACAAAATTTTCATTTTGGGGTGGAGTATCCCTTTAAATGCATTATCATATCAGCAAAATCTAGTATCTGCCTATAATAGTATATATTTTGATATGTTTCGATACATATTTTATAGAATGAATAAAATGTTTTAAGTATTTAGTATTTTTGTAGCTTTTAAAAGCGCAGCAATTAGGGCAGTCTAATTTGGGTAGTCGTGGCCTAATGGATAGAGAGTCGGACTTGTAACCCGAAGATTGCAGGTTCGAGTCTCAGGTCCGGCAGGAATTGTAGGTGGGGGTAGTGAATAACCAGCGCTCTCTCCACCCTCAATACCACGACTGAGGTGAGACCCTTAAGCTAGGCACCAAATCCCCAACTGCTCTCCGGGCACCGCAGCATTGGCTGCCCACTGCTTTGGGTGTGTGTTCACTACTGTGTGTGTGCACTTGGATGGGTTAAATGCAGAGCACAAATTCCGAGTATGGGACACCATACTTGGCCACAAGTCACTTCACTTTCACTTTCACAAAGAGGGTCTTAAAAAAATACCTTGGATGGGGTATTACTGTTATTATAGTTTTTCTTTTGCTGGAAATACAAATGATTTACAGTATGCATTACATAGCCATGTGTAATGTCTGCTTGGATAATCCCGTGAATCAAACCCTTTACAAATGAAGTGTTTCATCTTGTCTAATCAGGGTTCCCACGGGTCCTTGAAATACTTGAAAGTTTGTGAATCTGTAAAAAAAAATTAAATGCCCTGGAAAGTTTTTGAAAATAAACATACATAGATACAGGTCCTTGAAAGTGCTTAAATTTATTTTGTGCAAGACTTTTTCTGGAAAACATTCCATATTATTCCCTCTGGTCCGCTAATGTGTTATTTTGCCAACACTTCGTGGCATATGCATACTAGCTTGCTTAATTTATGTTAGTTACATGCATTTATGCATTAGGTTAAGTGTTACTTTGTGTTGTATGTTGCCATGACGTACACACGCGCATGGAACTACTACGATGCTACCCCAAAGATTTACAAACACAACGTGAAATTAAAGAAATTTTAAAAAATCATCTTCGGAACACAGTATAAGATATTTTAGATTTAGTCCGAGAGCTTTCTGTCCCTCCATTGAGAATGTATGTACGGTATACTGTCCACGTCCAGAAAGGTCATAAAAACATCTTCAAAGTAGTCCATGTGACATCAGAGGGTCCGTTAGAATTTTTTGAAGCATCGAAAATACATTTTGGTCCAAAAATAACAAAAATTATGACTTTATTACTCACAACAGACCCGGAAGAGAAGAAAATGATGAATAAAGTCGTATTTTTTGTTATTTTTGGACCAAAATGTATTTTCGATGCTTCAAAAAATTCTAACGGACCCTCTGATGTCACATGGACTACTTTGAAGATGTTTTTATTACCTTTCTGGACGTGGACAGTATACCGTACATACATTCTCAATGGAGGGACAGAAAGCTCTCGGACTAAATCTAAAATATCTTATACTGTGTTCCGAAGATGAACGGAGGTCTTACGGGTTTGGAACGACATGAGGGTGAGTCATTAATGACATAATTTTCATTTTTGGGTGAACTATCCCTTTAATGTTGAATTGCTTTGCTTGTTAAGATAATGTAAACCCATGAGGCAAGAAAAACTTAAAAGCATATTCATATATCTTAAAACTTCTGGTTACATGAACCTATGCTCTTTTCAATAAAATCCATGCATAATAGGGTTGCCAACCGTTCCGTATAGCCTAATATGGAATTGTGCCATATTTAATGCATCAGAGAAGCATTCCGTATGAAAGCTAGACGGAATGCAGTTTGTCCCGTATTCGCAGGCATACGCTGTATGGCCTTCTAGACCATACAAATATCAAATGAATCATTCTTTTTGCACAAATCTTTGTTTGAATTGCGAACGTAGCCACTCAAGGAAGGCTTTAAGATCTTGCAGAATCCTCTGCCGCCTGGTCCCTCCCACTTCACAGCTAGCAGCAGTCCCCTTCACTGTCCACGTTTTGATTTCGCCAAATCAGTCTGGGTGAATGCAAAGAACGTGATTATTGATCATAAGCACAGCATCCAGCTAGGCAAGAAAACATTTACCTGAGGAAAGACGTCTTTCAGTATTGTAAGTTAATGTGGTTAAATAGAGAAACAAAATTACACATTTTTAAAATTGTAACTTCTAGCATATTCCTAAACCTGAACCTTATTAATAATGAAGAATAAATTCAAGCACCAAAAGCAGCCCACACACTCCAAGTTCTCTTTAATTGAAAATAATAATAATATTAATAATGATAATCATCAATTCATAGGCTATATGGTTGCAATAACATTTTAGTTAAAAATTTTAAATGTCATTGTTTAAAAAGAAAATGCCAGGAGCAGTGAACACTGTGTAGGGACCATGTCAATGGGAACACAGTTCATGCATGGAGCTCACTTCTAACGAGCTAATTATCTGAATCAGGTGTGTTAACAAAGAGAGACATGAAAAATGTGCAGAGCTGGGGGTCGCGATGACTGGAATTCAGAACCACTGCTCTATAGTGTTCAGAAGCGATGACCAGGAGACTCTTGGGTAATCTTCAGCAGAATTCTTTATTGTGAACGCTCTGCTTGGCGCTGCAGTCATCAAAAGTCTAACCAAAGCAATGATACTTTGGAGTTTTTATACATTCAAGTGAGAGGGATACATACAGTAGAGGTGGAGACAATCATTCATTCAAATGCAGAGGTGCCTGACAGTATCACCCATACCTTCACATTATCATAGAAACAAAGGCACAGCTGTGCCTTGAGCTTAGCAGTCACCTTTATCTTGGGACCCTGTCCTATAGTCAGGAAGTGCATGAAGACAAAAGGTTAATGTCTCAGAAACCTGGGCTGCTTGACTTGATCATCTCAGAATGTCATCATCTTAGCCTCACAATGTAAAACACAATGTACATACTATTACATTGGAACCTAGATTTAACATTTTATAAATTTGTAATCCCACAATAGGATGTACCGAATATTCTTCAGTTTTATGCAAACAGAAATACGACCAATAGAATATATGATCTCTGTCATATGGCCAAAAATAAATGTAAAAAAAACTGTAACAATGTATCTTACAAGGTAACACAATGTAACCTTGCTCTCACTTGAAATGTGTCTCCACATTGAGTCCTTGAATATGAGGGTATTGGACCTGGAAAGTCCTTGAAAGGTCCATGAATTTGAAGTTGACCAAGATGTGGGAACCCTGCTCATTTTACTTCAAATTTGATTGATGGAGACAAACGAAAAGATCAATTTATTCAGTCATACAAGATGGCAATGTATAGAGTTATATGTTTTGACTGATTTTGACGTTATAAGTTTAGGATTTCAAGGAGAGACAAAAGCACACCACTTAATATGCCTTTGTTTGTGTTGCTGTGTAGGGGAAGGAAATGCTTCTGGTGCTGGAGAATGAGACTCTGAACCTGATCGAGCCTCACGGCCGAACGCTGCTTTACTCTCAGCCGATCATCAGCATTCGTGTGTGGGGAGTTGGACGTGATGATGGCAGGTATGTCTGCGAGCAGCTCACTGAGTTGCCAGCATGAGTGATCTTTAAAGGTTAAAGAGACACTGAATCTGAAATATTTTTTACTTTGGAGTGAGAGATTAACAGCATGTGTATGACCACAGACTGACAAATGCACAATGTTACAAGAAATAAATTGGCTTTTATGTTGTTTCATCACTTTTGTAGCAATTGCAACACTCTGTCTGAAGCTGCTTATATTTAAATAATTTAGATTTTGCTGAATTATTATGTTGTGTTTTTGTTCTGTCTGTCCTGCTGCATCCTGGATCCCAGGGAGAGGTAGTGTGTTACTGTATTGAATTGTTTGTTAGCTTTTGTGTACTTATTACAATACCAAGCATAATGCACCCAAAAATGAAATTTCATTTGAGAGCCTCAGAAAAAAAACAGATTTGGATAATATAACATAGTCTTTTGGATTAGATTGTTACTTAATTTTGTTATTTATTTATTTATTTATTTATTGGAACATGAAAATTGTGGTGACTGAACTACTTTTGTCTGGAAAAGATCTGTGTAAAGAGTCAAAGTGTCACTAGATGACATTGCTCATTCATTAGCATATTTATGACATTGTATTGTATTTGCATGCTGTGTATTGTCATGACTTTACATCTCTCTGCTTCTTTTCTACTCTGTTCATAATATATTGTTAGTATAATATAGTCACTCAACTGTGGTCCATTAAGTCTAAATGTTAACCAGCAGTCACTTCCAGGTCATTTACAATTTGCTGCTCTGTACTGCTAAAATACAGATTTGTGTTTTCTGACAAAATTACCATACACATGACATGCTGAATACAGTGGTAGTGTTGTGATATACTTACATGGCTAGATGTAAAATTGTCAGCAGTGCAGAGCACATCAGACTATGGGAACACATCAGACTTTAATTAAATCACTTTCTTTTGTCATTTGGTAATCGCACATATTGTAAAACATAAAAGCCATATTGTAATTTCTATTGTATGTGAATTAATTGTCCAACCCTAGTTGACAAACTAATAATTTTTTTTAATATATTCACTTATAGAAGTATTTCACTATTTTTATGTAACAATATATTTACAGTGAAAAATATGATTGTCAAATTCACTTGGAGGTATTTGTCTTACTCCACATTTTTGGAATAATTTTCCAAAATTCTACAAACAAGAATTAGTGCAAACACAAGATGTTGCCTTTCATAGGTTTACTTCAACACTGCATCCAACCGCTGACGCTTACAATCCCTTGGATTTGACGATAGTCTGAAGCAGGGCCATGCACAGACATTTTGAGGGGCAATGGCCCAAATCAAAAAAAGGGGCACTAAGGGGGTGGGTGCTTGCTAATACAAATTATCCAGTTGTTACAAATATACAGTTAAAAGAGAAGGCAGCGCACACTGTAATAATTTCAGACTTTATTGTAGATGTTTTGATAAAAGTGGGCTCTCCCTCACTCTCTGAGCCTGCTTCTGCCTCATCTTCAGTGGAAGTAGGGCAGAGTGGGGTAGGTTGACACAACCCCTGTATCTTGGCAACTGTATATTTTACTGTCATGTGACCATGTATTTTGGAACCACCCATCATTTCTGCCAGACTGTGAAAAGGAGAAACACACGGGGGGAGTGGAAGGCACCCATTTACTTTAAAAACTGTTTTTGGCTTGCCGAAGTAAAATTTTAGCATAACAGATGTAATGGTTATTATGTCAAAGCAAATTTATCCAGGTCTAAAAATATTTATGATACATATAGGTAATTAAGCAACATATAAAACCATGCAAATCATTTAGCTAAATATTTGCCTGAATTAATAATTTTTTTCTTTAAAATAAGACTATGGGGCAAAATGAGCTAAATGCTGTGGGGTAGATTAAGTCTGCATTTAACTTTTCATTACCATAAGGCACTGTAGTTAAGTTAAATCTCTGAATTGTAAATTGGTATTTTAAAGTGATATTACTGGTTTTCTATATCATATAGCCTATACATATTATTTATAGTTTATTTGATAGGGAGAGTGTGTACAAGTGCACCAAATCCTTCTCTGATAAGAACCAGAAAATGCTTTTTATCACAATATAATCAGATACCGTTCCACCTGTAGTCACTAATGGCCAACAAACTCTCTGTTTAGTCTGTTTTAGGAAAGTTACAACTTTGGTGTTCAACATATTGTTTCAGAAATGCAAACAATTTTGCTGGTTTTATGTTGTTTAAGTTAACTTTATGAAAAGAAATATGACTGTTTGTAAAAGAAAATGATTAAATTAGTGTTTAAATTATTTTTTTTTTTACATGGGTTTGAATCAGATTCAGTCAGATGGTCATTTTACACCCAGATGGTGCATCTTACCCACTGAATCGACTCGTGTCAACTTACCCCTAACTCGGGGCAAACTGGGCCATGGGAACACTTTTATATAAGAAACCATATTTTTAGAACCCTTTGTCATACATTCTGAACATTTAAAATGATAGGAATACTTTTATTAGGATAGGATAGATACTTTCATTGTACTTCTGCGTCATTTTCCCTTATCATGAGGACATGGCTAATGGCTAAGTTTACCCCACTCTCCCCTATAAGAATTAGACATTTAATTTAATGTTTTACAGCATAAATCTATATTATATACTAATAAACAACTAATTTAGAACATTTATATTATTTTTTAACTATTTATAGGCCTACTATTAACATGGTTTTAATAAAATATAATAAATATGATGTGTTATAGATTACTAGTACCAAGACAAGTAATTATAATGGGAAATACACTTAATTACAAGAATTAAAATGTGAAAAACTGCTAAATATTCTATGATTTACCTGCTGGATTCCTGTAGCTTTGAATTCATATTTGCAATGTTGAACTGCCTTTAGCAGCCTCTCTTCGCTCTTTCTTTGTCTTCTTTTTTGTGAAGGCATTGTTTTTTTTTTTTGTTTTTTTTTACACAGTGTGAAAACAACTACAAATTTTGTGTTATTTATATTAGATCTGATCGGGTACAATAATTTGATCAGATATTCTATATCTAAGAATGTGGATATTTTTCTTGTTAGCATTTTTAGAAGACAGAGAGCAAATCATTACCGACAGAAATAGTAAAAACAAACTATCAAATTACTAATTTAGCGAATCATCCACTGATTGTAATGTTGATTGTAATGCATCTACCTGTTAATGAACGAGCTTTGGGAACTGTGGTCTCCATTCTCCAGAGAGCGGCACACAGATTGAGGGAAAACATGGCGCGGATTAGCGGAATCAGTGGATCTTTAGCGAAGCGGGAACAGAACGTTTGTATGATGGGGGAGGGTTGGTGAGAGGGGCACCTCAGCTGATTAGGGCAAAGGGGCAGTGGCTGTAGCCACTGGGCCACCCCCCTGCGCATGGCCCTGGTCTGAAGCCTGTATAGAATAATGCCTATTTATTGGCAGATAACACTAGCACCACCCACTGAGGTATTGCTTCACTGGCACCTTATGAGGACGAGCTTGTGCTGATTTCTCTTCAGGTAGACGATTCATCTGTCAGTGGATGCAGCATTATATTTCTGAGTATGGAGTTTGGAAGTTTTCTTTTTTATTTAGTGGATCACACTGAGTGGTCCTAGCTCCATAGAGTGGATATGTTGACATTTGTGCCCAAGTTCAGAAGCTCTTAAAGTATTAATCTTTTGTATGCAATGATGTCCGTCCGGCCAGAGACTCAGTTCAAGTTGTATGATTCTTACTACTGCAGTGCACATTCACTCCGCGGGCCGCTGTCGTTCTTCCAAGATCACAAAAAAAACTCTTACAGCTGATGACTTTGCAGTTTTCTTCACAAATAAGACAAGAACCATCAGTGACCAATTCTCCACACCGCAGACTGATGATAACTTCATAACGACTAATACACACTCTCTCTCCTCCTTCTCTCCACTCTCATAGACGGATGTTTCCAAACTTATCCTTTCCAATCATCCTGCTACTTGTCCACTCGATCCAATCCCCACTCACCTCCTTCAGGCCATTTCTTCTTCAGTCATACCTTCACTTACTCACATTATCAACACCTCGCTTCACTCTGGTACATTTCCCTCAGCATTTAAGCAGGCTCGGGTAAGCCCACTGCTGAAGAAACCATCTCTAAATCCAGCACTTCTAGAAAACTACCCACCGGTATCCCTTCTTCCATTCATTGCAAAGACACTCGAACGAGCTGTGTTCAACCAGCTCTCTATGTTTCTTGTACAGAACAACCTACTGGACAGCAACCAATCTGGCTTCAAAAGTGGCCACTCAACTGAGACTGCCCTGCTCTCGGTTACTGAAGCCCTGCGACTGGCGAGAGCAGCTTCCAAATCCTCAGTACTCATCTTGCTGGATCTGTCTGCTGCCTTTGACACAGTTAATCACCAGATTCTCCTGTCCACCCTCAGAAAGATGGGCATCTCCGGAACCGCACTCCAGTGGTTTAAGTCCTACCTCTCTGATAGATCCTTCAGGGTGTCTTGGAGGGGTGAAGTTTCTAAGTCACAACTTCTTGATACTGGGGTTCCTCAAGGCTCAGTGCTTGGACCACTTCTCTTTTCCATCTACATGACGTCATTAGGATCTGTCATTCAGAAGCATGGCTTTTCTTATCACTGCTATGCTAATGACACTCAACTCCAGATGATCCGACAGTAGCTGCTCGCATTCCAGCCTGTCTGAGTGACATTTCTAGCTGGATGAAGGACCATCCCTTCAGCTCAACCTTACTAAGACAGAACTGCTGGTGGTTCCAGCTAACCCATCGTTTCATCACAACTACTCTATACAGCTGGGTTCGTCAACCATAACTCCTTCCAGGACAGCCAGAAACCTAGGAGTTGGGATCGATCATCAGTTACGCTTCACAGATCATATTGCTACAATGACCCGGTCCTGCAGATTTGCCTTATACAACATTAGGAAGATCAGATCCTTCCTGTCAGAGCAAGCCACCCAACTTCTTGTCCAAGCTCTGGTTCTCTCCAGACTGGACTATTGTAATGCTCTTCTGGCGGGCCTCCCTGCATGTACTATCAAGCCTCTGCAACTGATCCAGAATGCAGCAGTGAGAGTTGTCTTCAATGAGCCAAAAAAACTCATGTTTACTCCTCTCCTCATCAGGTTACACTGGCTACCAGTAGCCACTCATTCAAGGTACTGACTCACTAGTTAAAACTTATGTGCCCTCCAGATGCTTGCGTTCTGCAAGTGAACGGCGCCTTGTGGCACCATCCCAAAGAGGTTCAAAATCACTCGCCCAGCTGGTGGAATGACCTCCCGATCTCAATTCGAACAGTCTTTACTCATCTTCAAAAAACATCTAAAGACATCTTTTTCGCCAGTACTTGACCAACTAATACTAGCACTTACCTTTTCTTTTCTATTCTATTCTATTCTTGAAAGAAAAAAAAAACATAGCTATGTGTTCTTTGCTGGACTTACTGAGACTTGTATACTTGCACTTGTATACTGTTGTTGTTCTCTCGTTGGTCTGATTGCTTCTATTGTTTTCATTTGTAAGTAGCTTTGGATAAAAGCGTCTGCTAAATGATTAAATGTAAATGTAAATAATATCCATATGTACAACTTTATAAACCGTAATCTCTAGCTTCCAATGTCTTAGACATGTTCATGAGAGTGACATTCCAGCGGATGATGCAGGAGGTAGGCGTATTTTATAATAATCCTGACCACTGTTCACTGTCATAATAAAACTTGAAAGAGCAAGATTTTTTTCATAGTGTTCTACGCAGTGATAAAGACTGTCGATTAGCATACAGTGTTTCCCACAGACTTCCGCTCTATTTGTGGCGACATATGCAAATTCATTCTCTGCCAGCAGGAAGCGCATAGAGTGGGAGAGATTCCCCGGTAACAGCTGTACACAAAGCAGGGCTCCACTCACAAACGCTGCTTTATCAGACATTACATGCAAAATGAATTGAAAATGACATCCAAAATTTTTGAAGACAGTCGGTTTCCTTCAGAAATACAGTGATATAAAAACACCCGCAATGGATTTCAATTTTGAAATGTGCAGTGCTCATGTTTATTTAACGAAGTCAAAACCTTTTTGAAAAATCTATTTGTGTCAGTCAGATTTGATATTGTGGTGGCCGTCACAAATCAATTAATGTTTGGGAAACACTGGCATAGCATTATAAATAAACTTTATTATAATGAAAATACCCAAGAAGGCTTGAAGAACTAAAAAAAATCATATACTGCCGTAGTAGTGTGTTTTGTTTGTCACGTTGAATCAGTGGAAGCAGTTCAATCTTCTGTGTATTCAGATACAGTGATAGAAATTTCCTGGAGCAACTTGCATTATCTTTCTCCTGCGGGGCATATTTGGAGTCTCAGCACGAGCCCCCTCTGGCCTTTGAATGGAGTAGTATTTACTACTGATCACAGAACAGTGCTTCGCTGACAAGCTGTGCTTGAAAAAATGCAGCCTTTGCCAAATCACGATTCCAGTTTAATTTTGATTAATCGTGCAGCCCTACTTTGGCCTGAGGAGTATTGTTGGAAGATATCTGTGTGGCGGTGTGATGGTATAGTGTCGGCTACTGATGCAGTGTCAAAGTATACCTTTGAAAGGGAATGTCTTGGATACATATGTAACTTTGGTTCCCTGAATCAATGCCTCAGTGAGCGGAGTTAGCACTGTCTGCCAATAAAATGGAGTGACTCTTTATGGGCTCAGTAGTCACACCAGAGTGTGTTCCCATAGCATCAGCCATAATGTTGCATCTCGTTTCCTATTCAGGGAACAAAGGTTTCACACACATACAAGACGTTTGTTACTGTGCATGCATAAGCTTATGGGTGTGTGGATAAATTGAAGTGATATGACAACATGCATATTTTTATGTTTGTCTCTTGTCTCTTACAATAGGGACTTTGCATATGTGGCACGAGACAAGTTGACTCACATGCTCAAGTGTCATGTATTTCGGTGTGACACCCCTGCAAAGAACATCGCCACAAGCCTGCATGACATCTGCTCAAAGGTGAGGACATCATAGCTGCTGGCTAAAAATAGTCATATTCTTGATTAAATATCAAAGACATTGTGCACTCTGCTGCAGTGTCCGTAATATGCTACATTTATTGAAACAGCAATGTGTCGAGTGTTTAAAGGGACAGTTCAAAAATGAAAGTTCTGTCATCATTTACTCACCCTCCACTTAATCCAAACCTGTGTCTTTTTTGTTTTTGTTTTTTTGTTTTTTTTAATACTTAGAGAAATTTTGATTTCAAACAGTTGACCATAGCCATTGAATTTCCTTGTATTTTTTCTATTTTATTGAAGTCATTGGCTACTGTCAACTGTTTGGTTACCAGCATTCTTCAAAATATCTTGTTTTGTGCTCAACAGAAGAAACTTAGGTTACACTTTATTTTGATAGTCCACTTTAGAAATTCTACTAACTATAAGTAACTTTGCAACTACATGTCAACTAATTCTTATTCATTTGCAACTACATGTCTACTAACTCTCAGAGTAGACTGTTAGGTTAGGTTTAGAATTAGTAGAATACGTTGACATACTTGCAAAGTTTCTCATAGTCAGTATGTTGTGGACCCATCAAAAACGCATCAAAAAAAGTGAAGATATTAAACAGACAGTCTACTAATATTCGAATGACTGCTAGTTGACTTGTAATTCCAAAGTTACTTACTGTTAGTAGAATGTTTGAAGTGGACTATCAAAACAAACAAAATGTTACTGAAACTTACACAGGTTTAGAACATCTTGAGGGTAACTTGAGAGTAGGCCTAATTGACAGAATTTTCATTTTTGGGAGAAAGGAGGGTTGATAACTGTAGGCTAATCAGAAAACATATTCAAAATGAGGCGAATAATAGTATGTGATGTAGCTGACAAACCAACATATAAAAAAATGAGATGTGAAATAAATATGGGTACTAGTGTTGTCTAGTAGTCGGTACTGCAGTTTTAATAATGTCCATTTCCCACTAACATTTGAGTGCTGTTGAGCAGATTCTTAAAAACCGCAGATTGGCCGTAATGATCACATGCTCAACAGATATGACTGTGATTGGCTACAATGATCATCGCTTCACGCTCTTCACCAAGTGCTCACACAGAAGCACACGGGAGCATATGAAAACCGCGTCTAACGGCGGATCCCTAATATATCTGCACATAGACTTTCAATCGCTCTCAATGTGCTTCTGTATGAGCGCTCGGATTGTTGTCTTCAAAACATCTTTGTCGTTTGGTTTCTGCGTCGACCTGCCTTAAACAGGCAGTGACTCAACAGGCATTGATGTTGAATCGGTGAACTGGTCTAAACAGGAAGTGATGTTGAATCGGTGGACTGGTCTAAACAGGAAGTGATGTTGAATCGGTGGACTGGTCTAAACAGGTGGTGATTTTGAATCAGTGGGCGGGGCTAAACAGGAAGTGATGCTGAATCGGTGGACTGGTCTAAACAGGTGGTGATTTTGAATCAGTGGGCGGGGCTAAACAGGAAGTGATGCTGAATCGGTGGACTGGTCTAAACAGGTGGTGATTTTGAATCAGTGGGCGGGGCTAAACAGGAAGTGATGCTGAATCGGTGGACTGGTCTAAACAGGTGGTGATTTTGAATCAGTGGGCGGGACTAAACAGGAAGTGATGTTGAATCGGTGGACTGGTCTAAACAGGTGGTGATTTTGAATCAGTGGGCGGGACTAAACAGGAAGTGATGCTGAATCAGCGGGCGGGGCTAAACAGGCAGTGATGTTGAATCAGTGGGCGGGGCTAAACATACAGTGATGTTGAATCAGTGGGCGGGGCTAAACAGACAGCGATGTAGAAGCAGGCGTTGATCTTCTGTGGAGACGGTGCTTATCCACACTATTACATCAGAGAGTAGAACATTCCTCAAGCTGTCGTTTTGGCAGACTGGCTTCAATATAAGCTGTTTTTAGACTAATGAGCAAGTTTTGAGTTCTGAAACTTACAGGGTGTTTTTTTAGGCAGGGGCGGATTTAGTGAATTGGGGGCCCCAGGCAAATATAGGAATGGGGCCCTATACATTTGCACACATTTACCTAGATCAACCCTCGAGGTCCTTTTTTTGTCGTGATGCTTGCTGCTGCACAATGGTGCCACATTGTTGTGTCCAATGTTTCTACATTTTTTATGTACATGTTCTAATGGGATTCTTTAATTTACATTTATTCATTTAGCAGATACTTTTATTATTTCATGTTGTAGACCACGAAATAGCAATTGATTTACCGTTTTTTTAGTTTTAACATAAAACAAAATAAATTATAAAATGATAAACCTCACAACTGAAACTTTATATTTCTGGGATGAGTCAGAAGTATAAATTATTATATTATTTAAAACAGATTTATGTGAGTGAATATTCGCATTGGTCTGAACAAAAACTGCAGACTGGATTATTGAAAATGCACATTCATTCTCTGCCAGTAGGAGGTGCTTTTGGAGTCAGAAATATAGTGGTTTCCCCGGTAACAACTCTAAACAAAACAGCTCAGCTCATAAATGGTACTTTATCAGGTAAAATGAAAATGTGAGTTACCAGCGTAAGCCTACATTTTATTTTAGTCATTTTAACTTAGGGCTGTCAATCAATTAAAATATATAATCACAATTAATGGCATGATTGTCATGAGTTAACTTGTGAATAATCGCAACTTAATTGCACATTTTTATCTGTTCTAAATGTACCTTAAATGAATATTTTCCCCATGGTTTCACAGACAAGGCTTAAGCTAGTCCCAGACTAAAATGCATGTTTGAGCTGTCTCAACTGAAAATATCTTGCTCTGACATATCTTAAAACTCATTGTTCTGTGTCAATATGCACACCTGTAACACTTTCTTTTAAGGCATTTTTGTAATGCAAAAATTAATTTATGCAATAAATGTTTATTATTAGTGAAACCAGTTAACAGAGCATGAAGAGTAGACATGTTTCATAGGTCATAGATGTTTTTCAAAGAACTTGTTCATGTCTATTAGACACATGAAAAAAAAAAAAAAACAGAAATACTAGCTTCCTATTACTTCTCTTTCTTTGCACTGAGCACTTTACACAAACCTGTTTGCATTTTCGCATGACAGGGCAGCTCACTTCTGAACATGCAAAATGTACATTTATTATTTATTATTACATTTGTTTGCCTCTCTGTGCCACATACTGTATTTTGATGCAGCTAAATTCTCAAAACTGTTTTCATTGATACATTTGACTGTTTGTTGTCAGACAACGGGATGAATATGAAATAGTGACTGAAACGCGACCCATTAAGACTAACCAGCTCTCCCTTCCGAGAAGTTAATCTGCACAAAAATATATAATCGTGCCGTCGTCTGATAAAAATCAAATAGGCTACAGAATAGCTTGAAGACAATAGCTGTGCTGTGATTTCAGCTATACTTATATGTAAAATTAGAGAAGCAACATATCAGTGTTTTAACTGAAAGCGCAGCTCCTTTCAGCCGCGCGCTGAACGCAGAGAGAGAAGTGTGCGCGCGCTGGGAAAGAGGGACCTCGCGCTCGTGCGGCAGTCAGCTTTAGATGCATAAAATTTTATTTTGCTACAAGCTGGATACACAAGAAGCACGTTCAACTCGGACGCGCAGACGATTGTCGTGCATAAACACCGTAAACAGCAACCGTTCGCGTGTCCGCGCTTAATGCGCATCTCCTATATGAAAAGCATTAGGGGGCCCTTGGCTTTTGGGGGCCCAAGGCAGTCGCCTACCTTTGCCTAATGGGTAAGTCCGCCCCTGTTTTTAGGATAAAGCACTACTTAACGGACAATGAACAGATAAGCTCTTTTCTTTAGTAATTCTTTACCGATTCTGAAAGCAAAGGAGAACATTTATGCAACAGACTTGCTTACTTGTCTTTATGAGGGTTTTTTGTATGCCATTTCTTATATAAACACTTTTTGAGGATATTTTTGTGGTCATAAACTCTGATGAAGAAAGTGAGAGAAGCGAAGATAATGCTTCGGATGAAGATCTTAATTTTCCTCCACCACCGCCCCCAGAGGAGAGGGAGGATGAGACAGACTGTTACCCATCTTCTGCAGTCTCCACCCTGAAAGCATGCGTCACCTCCTTGGAAGCTCAGCTGACAGATCTGCTACAGAGGGTGAATGAGAAAGTTTCGTCTGTTGAGTTGGAAAAACAATGCAAGAAGTTGGAGGATAAAGTGCAACTAGTAATCTAGTGCAACGTGAATGCGAGAGGGTGAACCTACAGCTAGAAATGTTAGTGAAGGACCTGGGCATGGTCAGATTTTCCTTATTTTTTGTCTCTAGCTGATCACATGCCTGAATATTAGCGTAGATGCCATTCTTCTAATGATGTAGCAAGTACAGTGTGTTATAGGAAGTATTCCCAGTTAAACCATTTAAGTACATTTTAGAAAGTAGTGCAGCTGGTTTATTTATGGGGTTTCCAGGGTAACGGCTTCATTTCTGCTGTTCAGCACCATCTGCTGTCAGAGAGTGAATGTGCATCTCCTTCACATGTTCCGCCATGTGCTTGTTTACATGGAAAAATATTCTTAAAATGCATTCAAAAAATCATAATAATTTGTAATAAATATTTATTCACTGTATTTTGAAGTGCCCACAATAACAATATCGTGCATATTCATTACCGTGATATATCGCATTACCGAACACCGTCACATGTCTGTCTGGGTATAGGGTAATTGCAGTGGTTGTCACAATGCACCTTACACCCAACAGTTTGGGATGGGTCATGGAAAAAAATCTTTGTCAACAGGAGGTGCTACTTCCGCATGCTCATTTTCAAATAATGCTTGTACACTTACTAAGTTTTGGAGTATAGCACCTTCCAAAACCTGGCTGAATCAGAATTGTGTTTGACGGAAATACACTGTTCAGTGGTTTATCGTTGAATGATGTTCTCCTTTGCGGTCCAGACATCAATAATAGCTTGTGGTTCTCATGTGCTTCAGACCTGAGCCAAATGCAGTAATGACATCCATCAGATGTTTCACAGTTTCCTTGTGTTTATAGATAGACACTTATGTTGGCGATGGTCTCAGGAGGGAGGAGCAGAAAATGGCAGAATTTAGGGCTGAAGTTACTGCAATAGAAAATGCAAAATCACTAGCTTGTCTTCAGGTACAGAGCAACCTCTAATTCTCGTTCTTGCCATGCTCCTTGCAAAAGGTTGGTGCACATACTGTACCTCCAGGGCAGTCTGAACACAGTGGGTGCTACACATACCAGTGCCAAGTCTAGCATCTAGCCAACGAAATGTATTACCTCTGTGAAGTTGGCACCCCATAAAAAGAAATAATCACCAAAACTATGCCATTTGTTTGTGCTACGTTTGTGCGGATTTGTGCTGTAAAAACGTACATTGGTGCTAGTTTGGTGTTTGAGATATTAAACATTGTTTTTTTTTGACCGTGTGACCGTGATTCGTCACTCTTCACCCCATGTTGCCCAAATCGCTCCAAACCAGCGCAGGTCGTTTGTGCTCGATTTGTGCCCGTTTGTGCCGTTAAAACAAACACTGTATCTATTTTCCTTCCGTAGATATAACCAAAATATTTTCGGAGGCTGTGACGTCACTCTCCACCCCATGCAATCTAAATAGTTCCAAACCGGTGCCATTCGTTTGTTCTCGATTTATGCTGGTTTGTGCCGTTAAAAGAAACAACCATGACCTCTTCTTAAATATAACAGAAACATTACTCTCCACCCTGTTTAGCACGGCAGCAGAGTAAAAAAAAAAAAAAAATATTAATTTATTATTGGTGCATCCCCTCATTTATTATGCTAAATAATTGAAACCAATACTATATGTTTTTCTAGTCATTTATTTTTACTCTCTGTATACACAAGGATCAGTATTTCTATTTCTATCAGTATACACCTGTGTGTCTTACTCTTTTAGATCAGTTAGGATCAGCCATGTAGTCAGATAGAGAATGCATCTGCCGATGCAATTCTGTCCATGTGTTTAGTTTTATATTGTTTTGTCTGTGTATGTCCCTAGATAATGGCCCAGAGGAAGTCATCCAGCAGACTGAACACTGACCCCTCAAGACTTAGGGACATCCCCTTCCAGGGTAACTTCTGACATGAATTTAGCTTTTGTTTGTGGATGGTCTGCAGTACAGTATGTAACTGTTGACAGTGTTGGGTTTGACTACACATTTTTTTAATGTGTGCATCAGATATTTCTCTCTCACCTTCTCAGGTGAGTACTGTAATAGATAAAAATGAAATTATATTATTATGACTGAATCAGATCTTTCTTCCTTCAGAGTTCCCGGCTCCCAAGAACGAGCTGGTCCAGCACTTCCAGGTGCGGTACTTGGGTCGTGTGCCAGTGACAAAGCCAGCTGGTAGGAAGTCCTCATTAACACTATAATACTACACTGCATTATACTATTATACAGTTTTACCTGCATTTTCCCCATTTTTGTGTAGCTATATCATACCCTGTAAGCACTTAATATAGATGTATGCATTTCATGTTTAAATCAAAGTTAGCTTCCTGAAACTGAAGTTGAGTCGTGTCGGTATCTGTCTCTTGAAGGCATGGATGTGATCAATGTAGCACTGGAGACTGCTCTTAACAGCAAAGACAAGGAGGACTGGACACCTGTGACTGTGAACGTGGCGTCCGCTACACTCACTATTCTGACTTCTGAGGTCAGGTTTCTATTTGTTGACATTATGCAGTACTTGAGTATTTTATGTAATGCTGTATCATAAAAATTTGATTAGATAACCACTAACATTTCTTGTCTCATTGTCACAGACAGAGGAAGTTCTTTCTGAATGTCGTGTGCGTTTCCTGGCATTTATGGGCGTCGGGAAGGATGTGCACACGTTTGCATTCATAATGGCAGAGGGACCTGGAGACTTTATCTGCCACATGTTCTGGTGTGATCCAAACGCAGCCAGTCTAAGTGAAGCCGTACAGGCCGCCTGTATGGTGAGTAAGGACGTGTTTGTCTATATGATCAAATCAAATCAAATTTTAGTCATATAGCACAAATAAAACAATAGTAGTTGACCATTGTGCTGTACAAAAAGATAAAGGATAAAAATCTGTTTACATCGAGAATGCGATCAGAAAATTCAACTTTAAAAATCAAAAGCAGTTGTAAGTCTAGGGGCATCATTTATAAAATGTTGCACAGAAACCATCCTAAATTTGATCTTGCGATCATCTCTCAAATATGCGTATTTGTGATTCATAGAATGAACGTATGCACAGAAAACGCATGTACACCTCTCAGATGTAAAATCTATGAATCATAAATGATCTTGACCTTGCGTGCAATTGAATGGTTTCAGCTCTCTCTCTTTTAAACGACTCCGAATTAATTTCATTATCATATAAAAGATCAGCAGTCATCGTCCAAATCTTTTTATTCAGAAAAGCGAGCTGCAAGAACAGCTTACATTTCCAGAAACCTGCAGTTCTCCGACAAGATAAAGTGAGTACGTCTGCTCAGACCCTGACCCTTAAGCGCATGCACACTTTAAGATCAAATCTGAGCGACGCACGCTTTATAAACAAGGCCCTAAATCCCGGAAGCATCAGTAGTCTTTGTTGAGATGACCTTAATAACACAGATTTAAAAACAAAATGCAATATATTGAAATCAGTTCTGTAACAAATCAGCAGCCAGTGCAAAGAGTGTAATGCTGGGGAAATGTTTTACATTACTTCCTGAAGAGCATGAACACTGTGATTTATAAGTCATTAAATATGATGTAATATAAATATATTAAATATAAAAAAAAGTGTGCAACACTAGCCATGAGCTCCCCAATCTCTTCCACGTGCAGTGAAGAATTAATTTAACTTACAGTAAATACAGGAAGTCCCTCTCCCAAATGAACAACAGTTCTGTTGGTCTGCCTCAAGCAGTGGTGCATGTTTTGCTGGTGTTTGGGGACTGATAGACTGACCGGGGTGTTTGGGGAGGGTTGTTTGATGTTTTTTGGGTGCAGAAGTTACAGTTCAGTTTTACAGTTCAAGTTTAAATTAGATTGGCGTATAATCTAGTTCAAGCTGAAATATGTTGCTATAATGTTTTGAGTTTCAATTATGTATTCCATCATTCCCAGCTGAGGTATCAGAAGTGTTTGGATGCTCGGCCCCCCAGCAGTGGCAGCTCTTGTCTCCCCGGCCCCCCTGCCGACTCTGTGGCCCGCAGGGTCGGGTCCAGTGTGAAGAAGGGTGTTCAGAGTCTGCTGGGTAGCTTCAAGAGATCTGGATCTCAGACACCCTAAAAAGGACAACACCTCCTCCGCAGTGCTCACTGCAAATATGTTTTGTTCTGTGTGTGCTTGTGTGATTGATGGGTCGTTCACACCACTGCGACTGTCCTTCTGCGGTTAGCGTGCAATAGGAACCAGAGGACACACAAGTTACGTTGCCAGATATTCCATCGTTACAGTCACATTTTCATTTGCTTTTCCTGTTTGTTTGCATTAGCAGATGTACTGTAGAAGTGGTTTAGCACTGCTGGGTATGAATGTGATTTACCAAGATTGGATTTTCAGTGTAATCGATACTATGTGGACTACACTCCCTAATGACACTAAACATTACGCATGCTATCAAAAACACTAAAATGAGCTTATATACTATGCAATGTGCTTTTTTATTTGTTGTTCTTCCTCTGGTTTTGCATTGGGACACATACTGTGCTAGCTTTGACTGCTTTTCTTTTCTTCTGAAAGAGCAGGTCATATGTTTTTTTAAGTGTCCTAATATTGTGTTGGAGTCCCCTACAACAGGTTTAAATGCATCTTAGGTCAGAAAACACTGTAATTTTCCCAGAATATACATTTATACATAGTCATTTGTCCAAGATTTCGAAACGGTTCGTTCGATTCAGTTCTGAGCAAAATGTCTGTAAACCCCTCCCTTCCAAAAACCTACTCTGCTCTGATTTTTCAGTCTGGCCAAGTCTGTTGTGACTGACACAAAGAGGAGCACTCGATCGAGTTAGTGAGCGCTAACGATTAGGCAAGTTTTGTGTAGCAATTGGGCAGGTTTTGTTGTGACAACCTGGCAACCATAGCATGCACCTTTTCATAAAAAAAAAAAAAAAATGTTTTTATGTCATTATTTTAAGAACTATTATTATTATTATTGTTTTAACACGAATCCAAGCGAATCCTGTCCACAGCTAAAGTTTAGCTGCTAAACTGTAAATACTTAAAACAATAATGTGGATACATCAGCTGAGTGCTAACATGACTAACTGATAAAACAATACAGTTTGAAAACCAAAATATGTCTACTGTAATGTCTGAAGAACGACAGACCTTTAATTATAATGCAGAACAGCTGTATCACATGCACCCGCCTAACTAACTCATCTCTCTCTACCGGGTATTTTACTCCCTGCATTAACCCTTTAACTACATAAACAGCACTTTAACAAGGATTATAAAGTCTGTGCGCTACACTACATTCTTTATTATTAAACAAAGTAATTAAAACAAGCACAGTCTACATTAATCGATACATTCCTAGGAAATAGTGGGTTCACAGCGAATTATCAGAACTATTTCAGTATAACAGTAATATCATGCTTTACCTTGAAACCTAAAGCTGCACTAGGTATCATAAGTTAGCACAAAAAAAAAAAGATATTTTGAGCACTCAATTGAAAATGTACACATAACGTATCAATCGTACTTACAGGACAGGTTGTGGTTCGGAGACACTTGAAGATTAAATGAAGATTAGAAGCCAACAAAGATAAAAGGCAAGATTAGAGAAGCAGTCCTCGGTAAAATGACGAGCACAACAAAAGGTTGGAGCACAGCATCTTCTTTGTATTTCGTGGGCAGGCCAGGATTATGCTAATGTGTTACCCAGTGACGTACACCGGTAACAGGCAGAAGATTCAGAAACATAACGACTCGTTAAGGTGATTCTGAGTTGACTCTTTCTTTTGAGAGTCTATCTTTATTTATCATGCACTTTTTTGATTAACAACTTTGTAGGTTAGCTATCCTTCAATGTTTACATTGTGCAAACTGCAAAAGAGATATTTTTCGAAAACCCATATGACCTGCTCTTGAAGAATTGATTATTCTTTCCCAATCTCAGCATAGATGCCGAACCGTGACTGAAATCTGTAGCAAACCCAGAGTTTGTAACACCTGTATGCTGTTTACCCTAAAAACACACTGTCACTCTCATGTTCCAAACCTGCATGCATTCCAAAAGTCTGTTTTTGACTCCACTGTCTTTGACTTTATGAAAAAAATGTGCAGTTCCACATATATTTGACTTGCCTTGTTTATCGCAAGTCACAAAGCCTTTTAATTTCTTCCATTATAGTTGATGTCGATGTTTGTTAAAAATGAACTTAACTTATATTATACATGACTGTACATTTACCCGCTCTGTCAGTTTGTGAACTTAGATTATTTTATTCATTTGTAAAATAGCATTAACATATCCTAGTCTTCCCAAGTGTATTTGCTCATTAAGAAAGCCCCGCTTTAAATGAGCACAACTTTAAAATTATTTTTATTTCTTTTATATTTTTGTGTGTTTGATATGTTGGATGGCTTTGTCTTGATGAAAATTTTTTTTTTTTTTGAATATGATTAAAAACACAAACTTAACATCAGCATAGTGTGTTTAACAAAGAATGTGACACACAGATTCTCTAGAGGGTGCTCTGCGTTTGTTCCTGTCCAGTTTGTACATACTGATTTGTCACTAATTTTATTTTTTTTAATCCCTCTTTTAAAGGGGTCATATGATGCTGCTAAAAAGAACATTATGTTGTGTATTTGGTGTAATGAAATGTGTTTATGCGGATTAAGGTTCAAAAAACACATTATTTTCCACATACTGTACATTATTGTTTCTCCTCTATATCCCGCCTTATGAAACGCATTGATTTTTACAAAGCTCATCGGTCTGAAAAGTGAGGTGTGCTGTGATTGGCCAGCTATCCAGTGCATTGTGATTGGCCGAATACCTCAAGCGTGTGACGGAAATGTTACGTCCCTCACATACTGTGATGCGTGTCCCGGCACGATCAGACAAAAACAATAAAACTATTATAAATGAGGCATTTGTTGCATCCAGTGGGGACATAATTACTGATTAGAATGACTTGTACTGTGTTTTTACGGGTTGCGTATCGTGCTGCGTAAACATAAAACCATGTCTGCATTTGTGACAAACAGCAAGCGCTACTCTAAACTGCTCAAAACTCAGGTTTGAATCATCAGTGGCAAATTCTTTAAATATAAACCATGTACTTACAGGCTGTGAGTCAGAAGCGCCAGACTGTCCTTGCAAAGTTGGAACTGCCCCACTTTATTGAACAGCCGTTGATCACAGACCCATTGTAGGCTAGTCTGCAGGTTCAGGAAACAGTCCTTCATAAAATGCGTCACACACTGCGAGCTTGTTTGAGGAATGACGCGGCTGGCGGATTCGGCGATGGAGAAGCCAGCGGGCAACCACATGACGACCCCGGGCTGGACGCCGCTTCGTCCACAGTGACGAATCAGATATCGTCCTCTTTTAAAAGGCCAAACAAAGTAGTTTCGCTTTCACAATGAAACACACAGCATCTCTATGACAGCGGCAGCAACAACACTACAACAAGAATAAAAATTACGCCTTCTTTCTTTGCGTGAACATCTGGGCGGTGTTATTCAAATCTTCCCACATCATGACGTAGAGATGTGGGGACGTGTTAGAACGAGCCGTTTCAGGAGGGTGTGGACGAGTCTTAACTTTGATAAAGAATATCTCTTTGGATTTGAGACTTTAGTCTTTGCAACTTCACAGATCTTCTTTATTCACCAAGAGCTTGTAACACTCCAAAGAGAAAGGAAAACTTGAAATCGCATCATATGACCTCTTTAAAATGTATATTGAAGTCAACATTCTTTGGAAATGTATCTTAAATGCTTTGCAATGATGGATGTCCTGCTGTATATAGATTTCTTTTTTCAAATACAACATTGTAACATATTGCCATGTCTTAAACTTTTAAGAATGTTGAATTCATAAATATCATGTTCTTTGATTTCTCCAGTTAATGTATGTACTGAATTTAATACACTAATAGGGTAAGACAGCTCAATTTTTCATTAATTTTTCTGAACCATTTTCATGTCTAATTACACCTGTCGTTAAAGGGAATTTTTGAATGCGCTTGTTTGTTTGTTTTTTCTTTTTTTTAAATCTGGTGTATCTGAATGCTTCATGGTCCCGTTTACTCATACTTTGTGTGTAGTTCTAGATAATGTAATGTGATGCTTAAAATGCAGTGCTGTTGGTAACACTCTAGAAAATCTTTATTGAAGAATAAGCATTCATGTACATGTAAATATTCTGCATTACATCAAGAAATGGTAGCAAAGAAAACGTCATTTTTAAAATGAAATGCCATGAGGGTACTTAGTGTGCCAAAAAGCACAGCTATAAAAACACAAGCTTAAAATGTTACTTGCTTATGCAGAAATATTCACAGATTGGTAAAATGGTAGTTCAAAGTAAATTTGCTTTTTGAAATGAGGCTATATTTTAGCTGTGATATTCTGAAAATTTAAGGCTCACTCCTATAAACATCACTGATGTAGGATGTTTTTGTCATCACATTTTTAAGGCGAGTTGAGAAGTGATTTCTTAAAATGTAAATTGGATGTTCTATAGATGCATATAATGTGACTGGATGGAATAAAAAGTAGAAAATGCATTTGATGTTTTTTTTTTTCATGACTTGAAATAGGAGCTTCAACAACTGTCATAGTATTTTGTGTTGGTCTGAATTATATACAGTATACAGTGTATATATATATATACACACACACACATACATATACATGTACAGGTGCATCTCAATAAATTAGAATGTCGTGGGAAAATTTAATTTCAGAAATTTAACTCAAATTGTGAAACTCGTGTATTAAATTCAGTGCACACAGACTGAAGTAGTTTAAGTCTTTGGTTCTTTTAATTATGGTGACTTTGGCTCACATTTAACAAAAACCCACCAATTCAACACAAACCCAACAATTCAATCTCAACAAATTAGAATACTTCATAAGACCAATTAAAAAAAAAAAAAAAAACTTTTTAGTGAACTGTTGGCCTTCTGGAAAGTATGTTCATTTACTGTACATGTACTCAATACTTGGTGGGGGCTCCTTTTGCTTTAATTACTGCCTCAATCCGGCGTGGCAAGGAGGTGATCAGTTTGTGGCACTGCTGAGGTGGTATGGAAGCCCAGGTTTCTTTGACAGTGGCCTTCAGCTCATCTGCATTGTTTGGTCTCTTGTTTCTCATTTTCCTCTTGACAATACTCCATAGATTCTCTCTGGGGTTCAGGTCTGGCCAGTCAAGCACATTAACACCATGGTCATTTAACCAACTTTTGGTGCTTTTGGCAGTGTGGGCAGGCACCAAATCCTGCTGGATATGACATTGCACCCCAAATCATCACAGACTGTGGAAACTACACGTTTATCATCATTTCCTGTAAAACTTGCTTTGGAACAATGTGTATTGTAAAGAGCACTATACAAATAAAACTGAATTGAACCCATTCTTTTAAAGTAAAACATTTGGGTTGCTGTCTTTAAAGAATTGGTAAACCAATCTATTTAGCGTAATTTCCTGCCTAGGATCAGAAAAATTGATTTCATACACAAGTATATTTTCCCCAGATCTTTCGATACTACATATTTAATCTCAAGACACATTATGCCAGTTAACAAGTACTCTTGTCATGATGTCTTGGCCATTCTTGTCCAGGAACATTTCCAAACATTGTTTCTCTCACTTCTTTGTATTGTAAGCTTAATTAATTGTAAGTTTTGTATTGTAAAACCTAATTAACACGAGAGGAGCACGTTCAGTAATCAACTCAATTAACAAGATAAGAGGTATATTTACAGAGCAGACTTTCTTTCTGTTCCTTGACAATTTTTCAGCTTCCCCCCACTACCCCATCTCCTCATGTCTAAATATATATCTCAACCTGGGTGCATACTCTGGGTACAGGACAATATTCGGCGCTCGGAGACCTCCCCTCGGACAGCACCACAAATACACATAACCTTTATTTCACGAGTTTGCACTAACATATAATATGATTGCGCAATTAGTAGCATATGTGACGTGCTGTCCAGAGGGAGGGTCTCCGAGCGCAGGATAGAGCCCGAACATCATTATTATATGTGAGTGTGACCTTGTGACATTATTTAGTAATATGCTTGGATGTAAATATGTTCAGATAGTGGACAGAAACTGGTGTAGTCATTCATGGTTTATTGGTAAGAAACGGCATCAAGACTTGAAGCTATGGGTAAGTGCTATCATATAAATGCATTACGTGATTACTTTATGTGGCAATACAAACAGATCAACATGAAACCAACATGGAAACAGTGTTTTGTCCATCATCAATGCTATTTCACACTGTTAACTAGGCAACGCTGCAGTTCATTCAAACTTGATCCCCTGGGCCAATGGCAGATCTTTGCTGTAGTTGATCGTGCTGCAAGAAAAGGATGTCTCATTGATGAGTTATTGTATTCTTTTTTATCTCCACCTTTTTCCTAACGAGCCTACAGTTTTAAATCATCCGATTTGAAGAAGTTCCACTCAAAAAGACTGCAACAAATGATTTCAAATTATAAGATTGTGCTACAAATAATCATTATCTGTCATTTTAGCTGAATGGGCTGTTAAAATTTCATGAATTTTCTATTTTCAGAAGTGAATAACGTAACGTTTGTTATTTGAATGTGACATTTCAGCCCGCTGCATTATTTTCATGTTTTCTTTGTTGACTTTTTTCATTTGCTTACTGCGGAGTACATAGACTGCATTTGTGCTCTGTTTCTCCCGATTGAATTTACGATACAAACCATGAATAATTCCCTGGAATGCACTAAGAATCTTTCATTTTTCCCTCCAAATCCTCACATCTCTTTTGCTGCGGACAGGAGGAGGATCTGTAGGAGTTATTCATGGTATGTTGAAAGTAATATGTTGATGATGGCTGAAGGGTGAGTAAAAGGTCACCTCATTGTACCCAGTTTTTGAACATGCTTATTGATATGCTCACAGAGTGAACTTTTTGCTGATTAATCAAAAAATGGGAGTAACTTCCGTTTACAAAGCGTCATGGCGTAGGAAAAAGGTGAATGATAAACTCCATGTTTTATTTCAAGCATGCAGGATCGTTTCCTGAGGATCTGATGTAGACCGACACTCACCATGTGGATCTTCTCATGTACTGCTTCCATGAGTCACTGCCGGACTCGCGGCCGCCTCCTGTGTGTTTCTCACCTCCTGTGCAAACACAACGTTACACCGTGGACAGCACATACCACAGTTCAACTGGAAAATGAGCTGAGGCTGACAGACAAAGCTTTCAGACAGAGATGCATTCCTGACATTCCTTTTCCACTGAAATTATGCTGGACCTACAAACTGCTCTCAGAAAGTCTGTTTCTCTACGGACCTGAGACCCGAGTGAAGCAGAACCAGGTGTTTTTTAGGGAATTGGAGATTAATTTGACATAACATTTAAAGAATCAGTTTAGAATCCATGATAATAATTCTGATTTATTAACTGATGAAAGTGTCAGGGAATTGTGCAAGTCAATTTGCACAAGCATTGCCAAGCACTTCCTGTTAGACATCCTCACTATGCAGTTCTCAATGTGCTACCCATGAACAGCGTGGAAAATCAAAAGCGTTTATTTCACTACGGCTGTGCGAGGTTATATTTATACTGATGGTTTTCTGTGCTCACACACAGACACCGTGTCTAAAGGAACCCAGGAAGACCGTGTGATGAATGATGTGTAGATACGCACCAAACGCTCCTCCGATCTCTGCGCCGCTGGTTGGAATGTTGACGTTCACAATGCCACAGTCAGAGCCTTTGGGGCTATACACAAACAACTGTTACACTCTATTCAACCCACTAAACGAACTCACCAAGACCAGGACAAGTCCCTGACATGTAAACCGACAGCGCTCCTGCACACTTACCCTAACCAGCGGAACACTCGACCCATGTCTTTAGTGAAGATGCTGCTGGAGAGCCCTTGTTTCACTTCATTATTCCAGGCAAATGCTTCATCCTCTGTCTGAAACCAGTGGGAAAATTATTAATTATGTAATATAACAAAGTATGCAAAACCAGAAGGCAATAAAGCAGCCCACCTTGAATTTAAGCACGTAAAGGATAGGCACGAAGGTCTCTGTGTGAACTATGGGAGCGTCGTGTGGCAGTCCAGTGATAATGGTAGGTTCCACATAGTTACCCGGGCGATCCATAACCTGAATCAGAATTCAGTGCTCAAATTCAATACATCATCTCGGTAATGAAGTTAAAAAATGCAATAGCTTACATTTCACAAACAGGCAATGAATACAAGAGACAAAACTGATCTTTTTCAAAGCAGCAAAATGAAACAAGGGAGTTTCCAGTGGGTGAGCTCTAGATCGTGCTAGAGCAGTGCACGTGGATGCTGTCTGATAACCTGTTTCCAGCCAAAGATTTGAACTAAACTTATGCACAAAACTGGAATATAACGAACCATTTGTGAATAAAGCACCGTTTCCATCCAGCGAGTCAAAGAGAACAAAATCGTCACTTCCTGGTAAACTGGCACTAAATATCACTAAGAAAACTAGGAGAAGCCACTGAATATAATAATTTTCATATATGATATAAAAGACTTGCGCCTCAGACGTAGCAGATAAAAAAATGCAGTCATTGCTTTCAGAGGTGGATGCCTGCTGTTTGGGAACGCAGTCGTGACAGTAATTATATAGAAATACTTTGACGACAGACTTGGCTCAGGCATTTCAGAACGACCAGAACAACATACAGATGCTGTGAACGAGATCGGTGCGCTGCTAGTCAAGTTATCCCATCTCACAGCACAAAGTCACATGACTTTTTCAATGTGCATGGAGGCGTTTATATGGTAAATTTGTTTCCATTATAATTTATGCACATTTTTTCTTATTGGATAAAAAGTTTATCCTACTCAAATGTGTGCATAACTTTTTAATGCACATTTTTAGAATTTACGCACATCTCGGTGTTTCCATCCAGCGTTTTTTTAATGCAATATTCCAAAATGCACATAAAAATAGGCACAAACATTAGCTGTTTCCAACCACCTGTTTTAGTTATATTGCCTCTCTTGTGTCTTTTTGGACCATGCATTACATCCTGCATACAACAGCAGAAAAACAAAGTCTGAGATCTCTGCATGGTTTAAAAACTTGGTCCCACTTTATATTAAGTGGCCTTAACTAATTTGTACTTACATCAAAAAATAAGTACAATGTACTTGTGTTCATATTGTATTGCAAATCACTCTTGGTGCTATTGAGGTGGGAAACGGGTAAGGTTAGGAATAGGTTTGGTGGTATGGGTAGGTTTAAGGTTGGGTTAAGGTGTAAGGGATGGGTTAACAGTTTAATTATAAATGTAGTTACAGAAATCAATTACATATGTAATTACATGCAGATATATTTCAAATATAAGTACAATGTAAAAACATGTATGTACACAATAAGTGTATTGTACCAAATGATTAATTCAAATGTAAATTTATATTAGTTAAGGCCACTTAGTATAAAGTGGGACCAAAAACTGCACATGAAAATATATATCTGAGACTTTTTTATTAGAAGCATTTTTAAAAATAATTTATATTGTGTTTCGGGCATTATTCCAATAGAAATAACTTGTTCTGTTGTTTCCCATCTGACAGATTACATCCCACAAATAGAATCCATCAAATACCAGTAGACACCATAATAGTTTACAATAAAGCCAATATAATTACCAGTATAAATAACCCTTAAATCCAATACATTTTCTATTGTGTTTTGGGAGGGGTTCTATTGTTTTTATTTTTGTTTGTTTCGTTTTGTTTTTTAGCAGGGAATATTATAATGATATTACTACTTTTACAGAATTTACTTAATTACTAAATTTCACAGAAAAGATTAGTTTATTTTGTGTAAATAAAGAACTGTATTACTTCAGTCAATTTTTTAAGTATTACATAGGTTACATAGGCTGATTTATTATTTTTTTAAGAATTTGGGTTTTTAAGAACAAGTGTTCTAAATGTTTTAAACACGGAGCCAGGCGCGAGTTGCCACAGGTTGCGTGCATGCATTAACCTCGTCCTTACTGGCAGATGCGCTCGTGGAGACGTGCGTTGTGGAGCCGCGCGCGAGTATAACCGAACATTACGAGACAGGCTGTGTGTGTGCGGCACGTGTAACGGATCCTCCGTGAGACGCGGCAGAGAGGAGCGAGTATGAGAAGCATTCAGAGAGACAGGCTGTGTGCACTCTTCTGAATTGGGAAGCGAACATGCATTATAAACTTCTTTCAAATTAGAATCTGTTGGGGAGATAAAAGGTGGAAGATAACGTATATGTACTAATAAAAACATCTAAGAATGTATCTTATATTCTCCAGCACTGAAAGCAGAACTGACCAGGGAGCTCTTGATATGTTTTGTGACACAGCTCTTGCAAATTAACGTTACCTTTTTTGTTTGGCGTCTGTCATTTCGAAGCCAAAGTAATCTCATATTACATAAGTTTTTCTTTAGTATTAATTTACCAACTATCGATCTGACAATCACACACTCTCTCTCTCCCGCTTCTTTTTTTTTTTTTTTTTTTTTTAAATGGTGGCCGTTTACGCAGTTGGTTAGAGCAGAGCTGATTGGGGAGAACGGAGGTGCACACGATTCCTGGTCATTGAGGAATGACTGAACACATGTAACCATGTTTCACAGAGAAGTAATAGCATACAATTTTCCATCTGCTCAGAACCGCTTGCATGTATGACAGTTAGCGGAAGTTAGATAAAAGAGTTAATAATGTTTTACATTTTTAGAATGTTTCTTGTTTTTGTTTTTTTTTTACAAAAACGCATGGATTCACTACGGGAGGCCTTTATTCACCCCTCTGAACCATGTAAGGCCCTTATTGTTACGGATGGATGTGCTTTATTGCATGTCTTTTGGACTGCTGGAACAGAAACACCCACCCACTGCCATTACAAAGCCTGGAAGAGCCAGGACAATTTATAATATAACTCTAGTTTGATTCGTCTGAAAGAAGAAAGTCGTATACACCTAGAATGGCTTGAGAGTGAGTAAATCATGGTCTAATTTTCATTTTGGGGTGAACTATCCCTTTAATGAGAAGCACTGATTTAGAGAAACATCATGGTCACAAATGTAGGGCAGTAACAGTCAGAAGATGCCCTGTGTCTAATGTAATAATGACAACATACTGCAACTATTTACAGTGAATGAAAAGTGTTACCTTTCCCCCACACACAAGAGTGCCGCCCTGCTGCTTTGCTTGGTCTATGGCTGCCAGATACTGCTGAACAGCCTGTTTGGTGTGCAGAGGTCCATAAAGAGTGTTTGCTGTTAACAAATGCAGAAGAATTAATGCAACAGACATATAACACATTGGGTCTCATTTACTAACTGTGCATACTAGAGATGGCATTTTTCAATAAAATTGTATTTCACCAGAAAAAAAAAAAAAAAAAAAAATTTAAATTATTTTTAATCATTAACACGAACACCATTTAAGAGCAAGCCTATAATTATTGCACAAGCTTACATTATATACTGTTTTTTAACAAACATTCATAAGCAATGGGCCTTATACATGCAACACGAGCAGAATTTGTGTAAATCGTTTAATAAGCCACTCTGACACATTTTTTTTTTTTTCATGAATGTGTTCGTATTTTCAAAATGTTAGCTGATACAAAAAAAAATTAAAAAAAAAAAATACACCTGCTCCCAACTAGATGTTAAGCTAGTTACGGCTGGGCATTACAGCTAGAAAATGTATCAACGTAAATGAAAATGATGACTTTCATATTGTTGGTATCGATAATCACTGACATTTTTATAACCTTTTTTAAAAAAAAATTCTTTTTTTCAAGCTTTTGACATTGACAGGGTTTAAACACAGTTGGCACATCTGAGCTAATACACAATGCCCAGGCAGCTATACATTTGCTTTCTTTACAAAGTACACATTAAAGTACATTATAAAAATAATAATAATAAAAATAATAAAATAAAATAAAATATGCAACGTAAAATGAGCATACCAATATATTACATCACCACTGGGTAGTTATTCAGTCTTTCTATGCCAGGTTCTGTATTCCCAGCTCTAGCAGATGTGTCTCTCCCGCCCCAAGATAACTGAAGAAGGGGTCCCATATTTTATTAAATTTAAAAGGTGTATCTTTTAATGCTTTTGAAAAAGCTTCATATGGAACAAGGCCTTTGGCCGTGTTAATCCACTGTGCTATTGATGGGGCTTGGTCTGTTATCCAACTAACAAGTATGCATTTGTGGGCACAGTGGGAGTAGGATTTGAAGAAGGTGAGCCCCTTGGAATTTGGATGGGAGGTCCTTGTCTTTGGTCCTAATTGTAATGGGCAGCGAAATATACTTTAAAGTTCCCTTAGGACGCCCATCCAGAATTGTTGTATTGTCGAATAGCTCCAGAAACAGTGGAAGAGGGTTCCTTCTAGTCTTTTACATTTATTGCAGAGGTTGGAGAATTTTGGGTTTACTTCATGTCTTTGGGCTGGAGTCACATGTAAGCGATGAACAATTTTTAATTGCATTTCCCATGCTGAGTTGTTGGCAAGATAGGAGGGCATCTCACATACGGCTTCCCAATCAGCTGTCCGAATTTCTTTCCCGAAGTCCTTTTCCCATAACACCCTGGTTTTATCTGAGTTGTCTGTGTTTGCCCTCATCAAAATAGAATAGAAAATTTTGGATGCAGATCGAGATGATGTAAGTTTATTTAATTTTTCCTCAATTGGGGATACGCAGAAACCATTGGAAATAGATTCTGAGATTTTTTGTTATGAAACTTTTTGGTAAACCAAAAAGAGGTTCTTATTCAGAACATTTTGCAGTGAATTGTTCAAAGGTCATAAGCTGTTTATTCTCCATCAGATCTCCTATGACATGTATTCCTTTGTCTTTCACATGTATTAGGGCATAATTCATCCCCGGGTGGAAATCTGGGTTGTTATGCAAGGGTGTGAGAAGTGAAAGGTGGGAATCGAACCCTTCTGTTTTGCGTACTAATCTCCATATTTTACTCATATTTTTAAGAATGAAATTATCTTTAGTTAAAGTTCTCTGTTTTTTGAGCGACAAATATAGTAAATTCCGTAAAGAGGGATTGGCCTGAGGGTTGTGGATTCTGCACTGACCCAAGTTGAGTTTGGATCATTCAAGTTCCATTCAAGGGATGCTGCTTCTGTGGATTGTTTTAAGAGACTTCTTAAGACAC
Organism: allo-octoploid hybrid of Carassius auratus x Cyprinus carpio; assembly: GCA_024542945.1. Classification (NCBI taxonomy): domain Eukaryota; kingdom Metazoa; phylum Chordata; class Actinopteri; order Cypriniformes; species allo-octoploid hybrid of Carassius auratus x Cyprinus carpio. Next base: position 80,074 of record JANHFF010000339.1, on the reverse strand, counting down.
ATCTTTTTACTCAAGCTTTTAATTTATAAATTGTGTATCTTTTGATACTGCAGTGTTTGTTTGATTGTTTGACTATTTTGTATGTATGTTGTAGAGATTTGAGCATGTGAAAGGCGCATTATAAATAAAATGTATTATTATTATTATTATTCCAGTGTAAAACGAAGTTGGGCAGCAAGCTGATATAGCTTAATGTCCGGGGCCGCTAGACCTCCACATCTGCTCAAAAGTGTTAAGAAGCTGTATCTCAGTCTAGGTCTTTTTTCCGCCAAATAAAGGAAATAATGGAGCCACGCAACTTTTTAAGTGCTTTGTTAGGAATGAGAACTGGTAGCATTTGAAATGGGTATAGAAGGCGGGGAAAAATATTCATTTTGACCAGGTGGACACGACCTAATAATCTAGATCTGATCTGATTTTAGTTAAAATAGGGACAAAATTGCTTTTATATAGACTTTCCAGCCTCGGTGTAATCTTTATGCCCAAATACACAAAGCCTGCAGGAGACCATTTAAATGGGTGAGAGACTGTAAGGTTGTGGGAGTGTGATTTACTTAACGGCATTGCTTCTGATTCATTTTATACCCAGAGAAGGAGCCAAAATTAGAAATTGCATCAATAAGATGTGGAATTGATTGTTTTGGAGAGATGAGGCAAATTAAGATGTCATCCGTGTACAGCTAGATTTTATACGTTTTCTCTTCCAATCTAAGTCCTTCAATGGATTGGTTGTCTCTAATGGCCGCAGCCAGCAGTTCAATAGCCAGTGCGAACAGCAGTGGCGACATTGGGTATCCTAGTCTGGTACCACGTGCTAAAGTAAACTTAGGGGATTTAAGACCATTAGTAATGACTCTCGCTGTGGGGGAATCCTAACCCATTTAATAAATGCATCACCCAAGCTAAATTTAGAGAGTACAGAGAATATATATGGCCATACGACCCTATCGAATGCCTTCTCAGCATCTAATGAGATGACTAATCCAGAACTTGCATACTGATTTGAATACTGAATTATGTTAAAAAGCCTTCTGATATCATGAGCTGAGGATCTGCCTTCGACAAAGCCTGTCTGGTCAGGATTAATTAATTTGGGAAGAACTGATTCAAGCCGAGTGGCTAATATCTTCGCCACAATTTTTGTGTCAACATTAAGCAGAGAAACAGGGCGATAAGAACCGCACTCCTCAGGGCATTTGCCTTTTTTTTTTTTTAGAAAAACACGTATGTTGGCTTCTGTCATGGAGTCAGGAAGCCTATCAGAATCAAATGAATACTGTATCATGTCATGCATTAGGCTCCCTAGCTCCATTTTAAATTTCTGAAAAAATTCCACTGTAAACCCATCGGGCCCTGGTGCTTTTCCTTTGGGAAGGCTATTAATACAATTCAAAATTTCACTAAGTTCAATTGGTTTGTTTAGCATCTGTCTTTGCTCCTCAGTTGATTCATGTAAATTTAGGTTTGCAAGAAATTTATTTATATTATCACCAGAAAAAAGGCCTGACTGGGATGAATAAAGCCTCTAATAAAATGCCCTAAAGATTTTGTTAATTACTTTGTTATCGAACCATACACTTGTCCTACCCAGTCTCTCTTCAATTTGACATACTCACTGTCTGTTAAGTGTGTCTCCTGCAGAAATGCAAAGTGAATTTGTTCTCTTTTTTTTTTTTTAAATAATTTTGAATCTTTTTTTTTACTGGATTTTTAACACCCTTTACATTCCAACTACATAACCTTTTTTAAAACAAAGAGCAATAGAATTTTTTTAAATGTTTTAAATTTAACCACTGTATTTTTAATTTACCAAATTTATTAAGACAGACAACAAATTATTTTTAGTTTTAAGTCAAACAAAAAAATAAAATTAACAATTTCCTTTCTTATGCTTTATGTGCAGATTTAGTACATTTTAAGGAAACTTTTGGCCTGTCACCCGAGGCCACAGGAGGGTGCAATGAGCTCATTAAATTGTTTATTCGATGCAATGAAGTAACAACCGTCTATAACAAAAATGTGCATAATGTCTAAATTTACATAATGTCTAAATTTACATATATTAATCTAACTTCGTATATCGCATAAATAATTATGAATAAAACGGCATCATGTATTTATGCATAGGTTAAGTCAAGTCAAGTCATCTTTATTTATATAGCGCTTTAAACAAAAAAGCTTGCGTCAAAGCAACTGAACAACATTAATTAGGAAAACAGTGTGTCAATAATACAAAATGACAGTTAAAGCAGTTCATCATTGAATTCAGTGATGTCATTATACAGCTCAGTTCAGTTTAACCCCTATGCATTGTTGGGGACGTTTTCGTCCACTAGGGGGTAAAGTTGAGTCTTATTTTGGCCACAACTTTCCCTGTGTTTCAGCAAATGGAATGATTTTTGGTGACAAATCTTATTTTTACACATATTTTGGGAAAATGCTTTGAAAATTTTCAAAAACTCAAAAATACACTGTGGGCAAATTCACTACCCTTTCGTTATGTTCGTGGATGAAAACATCCACTAAATTAAACTGCTGTAAATTTTTTTTTTTTTTCTTTTTGCATAAATCTACTAATCAGCCTCAGTCCTGATCAAAACTACCAAATGTTTAAAAAAATCCAAGATTTTAACTCTTTAATTACCAAGTTCATAAATGATGTCACTGATTTGGGGAAAAAAACACACAAAATGACTTATTTTCAATATAAAAAGTGATTGTGGACTGGATTTTTTTTTTACCTTTTATCACAGTCTTGGGCATGTCAAAGATTAGTAACAACATTGGCTTTGATGCATTGTTAGTTTTTGTGCAGCATTAGATTTAAATTTTTTCTCCCTCATTTATTGTTCGTGGCTGTTTTTGCCCCATTGACTTCCATTATAACGACATTTTTTGATTGCAAAGCCATGACACCATATAATCATGCATTCTTGATTGTTGGTGGTTTTCCTGTTGGTAAGGGGTAAAATTTGTTATTTTTACAGTTAATCACTAGGTGGGACCATTAACCCTATAGATAGGCCTGTGCAAAAAAAAAGCTTAGTTTCTGGCTTGTGTTTGGAGTTATATGGAGAATAACAGCAAACTATAGTGTGTGTGTGTGTGTGTGTGTGTGTGTGTGTGTGTGTGTGTGAGATTCTTGATTTTTGGTGGTTTTCCCTGTTGGGAAGAAGTAAATTTTTTTATTTTTTACAGTTTATCGCTAGGTGGGACCATTAACCCTTTAGATAGGCCTGTGCAAAAAAAGCTTAGTTTCTGGCTTATATATGGAGTTATATGGAGTATAACAGCAAATTATAGTGTGTGTGTGTGTGTGTGTGTGTGTGTGTGTGTGTGAGTGAGTGAGTGAGTGAGTGAGAGAGAGAGAGAGAGAGAGAGAGAGAGAGAGAGAGAGAGAGAGAGAGAGAGAGAGAGAGAGAGAGAGTGAGAGAGACCTTTGCGCAGTTACCTTGATGTATCTGAAAAAAAATCAAAATATGCACCTCAGCTCTCAGAACTAAATGGAGTAAACAAAAACAAACTAAGTGTACTTATGCACCTGCTGCCCTATCTAAAGGGTTAATGGTCCCACCTAGTGATCAACTGTAAAAATAACCAATTTTACCTCTTCCCAACAGGGAAAACCACCAACCATCAAGAATGCATGATTTTATGGTGGCATGGCTTTGCAAACAAAAAATGTCGTTATATATTAAATCTATGGCCAAAATAAGGCCAATTTATCTCTTTTTGCATTTATACTGCAGCCAAGCCTGAGAAGGAATCCAAAGATCCCATGGCATTCCTGTACATGTAAATCACAGTCGTAATTCATGTTTTAATTGTGAATGAGCGTAAACGTGCCCTATTTATGAATGACTGGAATTCATTAACATACACGTTAAACTATCAAATCTGAGGTTTATGATGCCTTTGTAAGGTAAGGTTACTCCCAATTTACTGATATACAAGTGAGAGTGTGTGTATGTATAAGTGAAGAAAAGTGAAGTGACATTCAGCCAAGTATGGTGACCCATACTCAGAATTCGTGCTCTGCATTTAACCCATCCAAAGTGCACACACACAGCAGTGAACACACACACACTGTGAACACACACCCAGAGCAGTGGGTATCATTTATGCTGCGGCGCCCGGGGAACAGTTGGGGGTTCGGTGCCTTGCTCAAGGGCACCTCAGTCGTGGTATTGCCAGCCATATATATACAGGTCCTTCTCAAAAAATTAGCATATTGTGATAAAAGTTCATTATTTTCCATAATGTAATGATAAAATTAAACTTTCATATATTTTAGATTCATTGCACACCAACTGAAATATTTCAGGTCTTTTATTGTTTTAATACTGATGATTTTGGCATACAGCTCATGAAAACCCAAAATTCCTATCTCAAAAAATTAGCATATTTCATCCGACCAATAAAAGAAAAGTGTTTTTAATACAAAAAAAGTCAACCTTCAAATAATTATGTTCAGTTATGCACTCAATACTTGGTCGGGAATCCTTTTGCAGAAATGACTGCTTCAATGCGGCGTGGCATGGAGGCAATCAGCCTGTGGCACTGCTGAGGTGTTATGGAGGCCCAGGATGCTTCGATAGCGGCCTTAAGCTCATCCAGAGTGTTGGGTCTTGCGTCTCTCAACTTTCTCTTCACAATATCCCACAGATTCTCTATGGGGTTCAGGTCAGGAGAGTTGGCAGGCCAATTGAGCACAGTAATACCATGGTCAGTAAACCATTTACCAGTGGTTTTGGCACTGGTCGTGCTGAAAAACAAAATCTTCATCTCCATAAAGCTTTTCAGCAGATGGAAGCATGAAGTGCTCCAAAATCTCCTGATAGCTAGCTGCATTGACCCTGCCCTTGATAAAACACAGTGGACCAACACCAGCAGCTGACATGGCACCCCAGACCATCACTGACTGTGGGTACTTGACACTGGACTTCAGGCATTTTGGCATTTCCTTCTCCCCAGTCTTCCTCCAGACTCTGGCACCTTGATTTCCCGAATGACATGCAAAATTTGCTTTCATCCGAAAAAAGTACTTTGGACCACTGAGCAACAGTCCAGTGCTGCTTCTCTGTAGCCCAGGTCAGGCGCTTCTGCCGCTGTTTCTGGTTCAAAAGCACACGCCTGTGCACGGTGGCTCTGGATGTTTCTACTCCAGACTCAGTCCACTGCTTCCGCAGGTCCCCCAAGGTCTGGAATCGGTCCTTCTCCACAATCTTCCTCAGGGTCCGGTCACCTCTTCTCGTTGTGCAGCGTTTTTTGCCACACTTTTTCCTTCCCACAGACTTCCCACTGAGGTGCCTTGATACAGCACTCTGGGAACAGCCTATTTGTTCAGAAATTTCTTTCTGTGTCTTACCCTCTCGCTTGAGGGTGTCAATGATGGCCTTCTGGACAGCAGTCAGGTCGGCAGTCTTACCCATGATTACGGTTTTGAGTAATGAACCAGGCTGGGAGTTTTTAAAAGCCTCAGGAATCTTTTGCAGGTGTTTAGAGTTAATTAGTTGATTCAGATGATTAGGTTAATAGCTCGTTTAGAGAACCTTTTCATGATATGCTAATTTTTTGAGATAGGAATTTTGGGTTTTCATGAGCTGTATGCCAAAATCATCAGTATTAAAACAATAAAAGACCTGAAATATTTCAGTTGGTGTGCAATGAATCTAAAATATATGAAAGTTTAATTTTTATCATTACATTATGGAAAATAATGAACTTTTTCACAATATGCTAATTTTTTGAGAAGGACCTGTATATATACACACACACACATACACACACACACACACACACACACAAAATATACAGTGGTGTGAAAAAGTGATGGCCCCCTTCCTGATTTCTTTTTTTTTTTTTTTTGTTTGTCACACTTCAATGTTTCCGATCATAAAACAAATTTAAATATTAGTCAAATATTACACAAGTTAACACAACATGCAGTTTTTAAATGAAGGTTTTTTATTATTAAGGGAAAACAAAATCCAAAACTACATGGGCCTCTGTGCCAAAGTGTTTGCCCCCTAAACCTAATAACTGGTTGGGCCTCCCTTAGCAGCAACAACTGCAATCAAGCGTTTTCGATAACTTGCTATGAGTCTGTTACAGCGCTGTGGAGGAGTGTTGGTCCACTCATCGATGCAGAATTGTTGTAATTCAGCCACATTGGAGGGTTTTCCAGCATGAACCGCCTTTTTAAGATCATGCCACAGCATCTCAGTATGATTCAGGTCAGGACTTTGACTAGGCCACTCCAAAGTCTTCATTTAGTTTTTCTTCAGCCATTCAGAGGTGGACTTGCTGGTGTGTTTTGGATCATTGTCCTGCTGCAGAACCCAAGTTCTCTTCAGCTTGAGGTCACGAACAGATGGCCGGACATTCTCCTTCAGGATTTTTTGGTAAACAGCAGAATTCATGGTTCCATTATCACAGCAAGTCTTCAGGTCCTGAAGCAGCAAAACAACCCCATAACATTACACTACCACCACCATATTTTACTGCTGGTATGATGTTCTTTTTCTGAAATGCAGTGTTACTTTTACGCCAGACGTAATGGGACACACACCTTCCACAAAGTTCAACTTTTGTCTCGTCAGTCCACAGAGTATTTTCCCAAAAGTCTTGGGGATCATCAAGATGTTTTCTGGCAAAACTGAGACGAGTCTTTATGTTCTTTTTGCTCAGCAGTGGTTTTCGTCTTGAACTCTGCCATGCAGACCATTTTTGCCCAGTCTCTTTCTTACGGTGGAGTCATGAACACTGACCTTAACTGAGGCAAGTGAGGCCTGCAGGTCTGTGGATGTTGTTGTGGGGTCTTTTGTGACTCTTGGATGAGTCGTCGCAGTGCTCTTGGGGTAATTTTGGTCGGCCGGTCACTCCTGGGAAGGTTCTCCACTGTTCCATGTTTTTATCATTTGTGAATAATGGCTCTCGCTGTGGTTCGCTGGAGTCCCAAAGCTTTAGAAATGGCTTTATAACCTTCTCCAGACTGATAGATCTCAATCACTTTCTTTCTCATTTGTTTCTGAATTTCTTTGGATCTCGGCATGATGTCTAGCTTTTGAGGATCTTTTGGTCTTCTTCACTTTCTCAGGCAGGTCCTGTTTAAGAGATTTCTTGATTGTGAACAGGTGTGGCAGTAATCAGGTCTGGGTGTGACTGGAGAAATTGAACTCAGGTGTGATAAACCACAGTTTTAACAAACACTTCTTCCCACAGGACCATGTAGTTTTGGATTTTGTTTTTAATAGAAAATAAAAATTTTGTTAATAATAAAAACCTTCATTTAAAAACTGCATTTTGTGTTTACTTGTGTTATCTTTGACTAATATTTAAATTTGTTTGATGATCTGAAACATTACATTGTGACAAACATGCAAAAAAATAAGAAATCAGGAAGGGGGCCAACACTTTTTCACACCATTGCGTGTGTGTGTGTGTGTCTGTGTATATATATACACATACATACATACATACACACACACACACTTATTTTTTATTTATTTTTTTCCAACTGATGTTGAAATTAAAGACTTGTTTTCTGAATGATCCTTATCTAGTTTAATTTCATAGTCAAAAACCTGTCAGAACATGTTTTTAGAGGGTTTTTTTGGATCTCAATTACAAGACAATGACTGATCTGTTCATACCTCTAGTTATTTGCACCTCAAAAAAAAAAAAAAAAAAAGTATTTTGTGCTAAAAATACCTAAAGCTAAGTTTTAATGTACACACACACACACACACACATGCACGTACAAATTTGTGCAAAAAAAAACACTGTTCCTGTGCATGTAAATACAAACTGTCCATGCAATTATCAGTGATGGAGACCCATGATTCTCTACTGAACTTACGGTCCCAGGGGTCCCCGATGCGGATCTGCTTGTAAGCTTTAGCGATCCTCTCCACAACATCGTCATGTACACTTTCATGCAGCATCTAATCCAGCAAGAAATCACATGAATAACAATCAGACTGAAACCTGTCTGGTTAAACTTATCTTTAGCACACTATACTAACCAATCGTCTGGTAGTAGTGCAGCGCTGGCCAGCAGTTCCCACAGAGGCAAAGACAGCAGACGGCACGACCAGATTAAGATCAGCATCCTCAAACACTGGGGAAAAACATTCTGCAATGACTTTGTGTACTATATTAAACATTGAAAGACTTGTGGATTATTTTCATTACATCAACTAATTGTTGCAGCCCTACAGTTTCAGTTAGAATAACTTAAAAGACTAATACATTTAATTCAAAGAGAAGACCCTTTCAGTAAATAAAATGCAACAAACCTATGATGGCATTATTTCCTCCCAACTCCAGCAGCTGACGACCTGTATAAAATCAAAATAATTACTCAAAAAATCATCAAGTTAAATCAGTAACCAAAACAATGTTCTATGGTTGTCCTGATGACTACATTTCAGGATTCAATTCTCATACCTACGGCTGAGCGATTTGGCCAGAAATTTTTCATATCCGTTGACAAAGATAATTATCATGATAAATGTCAAATCTGTTTTTCTTTTTAAATTTTAAAGGTAGGTTTTTGCTCCTGGGGAAAAGTTATAGAAACCAGACAGTTGACTGTGGTTTTATCATAAGAACAAGACAAACAAATCTGTGGTGAATATTGAGGATCTGTGGACTGAAAAGCCTTCTAATTAAATCGCTGTCACTCTGTGTCTCTTGTTCTTCTGTGTCAGTGTTGGTGAGAATATCAGCGTTGTTAAATAACTAAGACAATGGTGGTTTGTGTCGGAGATGTCTGCTTCTCACTGGATCTCATAACACTGTAAACGCATTTGCTCTGAACTCACGCTGGTGTCTTTGAGCGCAGTTCAAACAAGTAGCTCTGTTTTGTTCCACTTTTGGCACATTTGCTGTTTAATGTTTCTCATATGCAACAGATATGGCAGCACTTATCAGTTGGTTTCAGTAAATTTGGTGTTCGTATCAGTCCAAAATAATGACTTTATTCAACAGTTCCTCTCCTCCGTCTCTCCAAATCAGCACAGAATTGTCAAAATTGTGCTACGCTGATTTGGAGAGACACAGAGGAGAGGAATTGTTGAATAAAGTCATTATTTTTGTTGTCTTCGTGTACAAAAAGTATTCTCGTCTCTTCATAATGTTACGGTTGAATCACTGATGACAGATGGACTATTTTGACAATGTTTTTCATATTTTTCTGGACCTTGACACTGTTATTTATTTGGCAGTCTGTGGGACAGTCACAAGCCTCCCAGTTTTCATCCAAAATATCTTAAATTTTGTTCAGAAGACTAACAAAACTTTTATGGGTTTGGAATGACATGAGGGTAAGTGATTAATGACAAAATTTTCATTTTGGGATGGAGTTTCCCTTTAATACTTTAAGAAATTTTTCAAATGACAAAATATGTGTCTTTTAAATCACAAAATGTAAAACAATGCAGTAGTATTTTGAAATGTTTTAACTAGGGATGCACGATAAATATCAGCACGTTGTACCATTGTTTTACTGACAAGCTACGCAAAACATACACATAATATGATCGCTGTTTTGCGCAACTTGTTAGTGAACAACGGCTCTGTGTAGTAAATGCTGCTCCACGTGAAAGCATGCATGTGTAGAGATTTACCGCTGATTACACAACCGGCTTTACTGAAGAGGTGCGCATTAATATTGTGCCGATATTTATCGTGCATCCCGAGTTTTAACTAATATAGTGCTTAACTAATGATTATTTTGCTAATCAAGTAATCTCATATTGTTTAGTAATACAAAAAGAACTAAGTGGACAAACAGGCTTTAATATGACTATATTTATATATAAAGTAGTGATGAGGCAATAATAATTGGCCTCAAATAAAGTATCAAAACCAAGTACATGGTTTTATTGAACAACACTGTTAAATACATATTATAATATGCCTATATCATAACAAATACATGCAGAGGGCGCCAACGGCCTGGTGACATTTCATGTGATGCAACTACGTTTAATTTTAATATTTAACCACATGCAAAGTCAGAAACGTTTATTTTGAAATCGCGATGTACAATAAATTGCATATTTAGAAATATGTGTTGGCTTAGGTTTAAATGATTTACGTTACAAATCGAGTGAGTTTTCCCAGATGAACGCTGCAGAGGAAGAGTTTACCCCGTTCACACATACAGTCTTTACTGGTAAATTACCGTTACGAGATCAAGTATGATGAGGACCTTTTCTAAAATCCCGGTAAATCTGTTCTGGCAATCATATCATTCTCATGGAGATAAGATGATTACTGTTGATTACTGAGCTGTTTACTAAGCTCCGCTGCTTTTTAAAATATATTTTCTATGTAAATATGACGCTAGATGTAAATCTTTGACCAAAATATTTTCAGTGTGTGGTGCTCGAGACCCAGGCTTCTTTTCCATTCATCAGCTAATGCGTGTCTCATGTTTATAAGAGCAAAAACTTCTGATTGGCTAGTAATGTTAGTTTGTTTGAGAGTGAAAGCTGTGTTCCTTCTAATACATTGGTAGGCGAACTCATGAACTCAAACGTGATATCAACAAGTGTTTTTAAATGTAGGACAACTATCTTTTTTTTTCCTGCAGCCAAATGCCGCACGGAGATCCAGCACGGTGCCAGAGAACTTTAAGCCCAGCATGTAACATGATTGTATCAGGTTGATGTATGATTTGATATTAATGTGATATGTTATTAATCACTTTTTTTAATTATATATAAAAAGCTTGACCCTTTAACACTACCTCTCTCTATTCTATATATATTCTATCTACTTTTATTTATTGGAAAAAAAAGCAAATTGCAACTAAAAAACTGTTAGACTAACTGGGAGTCGTCACAGCACTTAGTCTTTTGTTGGTTTTGACTGCTTCTATTGTCCTTATGTGTAAGTCGCTTTGGATAAAAGCACCTGCTAACTGAGTAAATGTAATATGAATAATAAAACTCACCGAACCGTTCTTGTACCATCATGGCCACCTGTTTGCCCACCTGAGTGCTGCCTGTGAAGGACAGCAGACCCACTCGCTCATCTTTAGCCATGGCCGTGCTGCGCACACACACACACACACACACGACTGAATGCTTTTCTCTGTACTGTAAGAGTTTGGTTCTGGTTCTTGATGTACTAATGGTCTCATGTGACTGTGAAGTGCTAAACTGGGGAGAGCACAGATGTGCTTTATTTCAGTTGTGTATTCGCGTCATACCCAATGTCAGCACCTCCGCAGGTCATAGAGCAGATCGCTCCAGGAAGATGATTACGCTCCAGCACCTCAGCTACAATCCTACACACAAACATGAAACACAGCACAGCTAAAGACCTTTAGAAACTCCATGAATTAAAACTAGGGTACACAATACATTATTAGTCCAAAATCAGTGCTTTTTAAATGCCTGACATTTGGAAATGCGATGATGTGAGTGAGCTCTAGGAGATAATTATACTTATTCAGGCGTTTCAGTAGGGGTTTGCAATGTGACGATTTTTGATCATGGACAATAAAAATGTCTCCATGATCTGCTTTTGAAGAAATATCGCAGCATCATGCTACAGGCACATTCTATCAGCTGCAGTTCTGCCGTCTCCGTCTCAAAATACTGTACATGCATTCACATCAGTAGGGATGTAAAGATTCACGATTCAATTCCCTCACGAGGGATTTCATGATTCAATTCCATTCGCTTCACGATTTAAAAAAAATAAAAAAAATTTAAACATTATATTTAAGACAAATTATTAATTAAATGTGTCCTTTTATTATTGCTTGGACAATTTCTTTGTGAAATTGAAACATAACTAATAATATAGCACTTGCATATCATTGCTCTTTTGTTGGTTTTGGTTGCTTCTTTTGTCCTCATTTGTAAGTCACTTTAGATAAAAGCATCTGCTAAATGACTAAATTTAAATAGAATGTAAATGTAAATAACAAAACTAAATTGAAATTTTAAAACAAGCCCCAAATCAAATAAATAACACAAATAAAATAGATCTCTCCATATAAACAAAATAAGGCTTTGTCTGCGCTCTTTCCATTTAAAATTAGAGGCAACCACTGCATTTTAATCATGATCCAAACAAAGATGCTGCATACATGCACATGAGCAGTTTTTAATCTAAATTAGATTGCATAATTTAGCAAAAACAGAATGGTCTGACTTGAGTTTTGTGAAACTGTACATAAAAATATCTGCATGAAAGAGCAGACGAGCTGAACGAGACGCAGATTCACTCTCTGCCAGCAGGTGGAGCTTAAAGCGTTTCCTTGGTTACTGCTGTTAACAAAACAGCGCTGCACTTATGAACATTAATATGCTTTATACAGAGGAAAGATGAAAAGAAAAAACTACCATCTAAACTTTTCTAAAGACAGTAAGTTCCCCTCAGACATGCATTCATATAAAATCTTACCCCTAATTGAATCGCAATTTCTTTAGCATCTCAACCGATTTGTCACATATTTGAATCGATTTTCAACCGGCTCGCGGTTAATCGTTACATCCCTACACATCAGTGTTAACTCAGCGGCAGAGTTACTCTCACGGGATACTGCACTTATTCACAATCACAAAACTACATTATATGCATGTGCTTTAAAGCCTTGCCGGTTAAATGTTTCACTTGCACGCTGTTCTGACGTGCGCTTTTTCTGAGCATGTATACCTGAAGCATGCGCACTAAAAAGCCTGTCAAACAGTGCCTAATCTGAACCGAAGTTATATCTTGCGCTAATACTGTCAAAACACACAAGGTTTACATATAAGGTTTACAGTTGGGCATGTCTAAAATAAAACTAAACTGTTGAGAGAGAAACGGATGCACGTCTGTATGTTAGATGCGTGCAGCTCTTTAAGGGACAGAACTAAACATGCTGCCGACTGTCATCAAAGGGATTGTTCACGCTAAAATTTAATTTCTGTTATTTACTCACATGTTGTCCCAAACCTGTATGAATTTCTTTCTTGTGCTGAACATAAAAGATGATCTTTTGAAGAATGTGGGTAACCAAACAGTCGCTGGTCCACACTGACTTGATAGTAGGAAAAATAATAATATGGAAGTCACTGTGAACCAGCAACTGTTTGGTTTTCCACGTTAATCAAAATAACTTTTATTTTCAGCAAAAGAAAGAAACTCATTCAGGTTTAAAAACTTTTGAGTGAGTAAATGATGGTATAAAATTAAATCACTATGACATTTGACAGAAAGATTACTTTTTTTATTTAGATTTTTGGGTGTACTATTCCTTTAGATTAGATTCAACTTTATTGTCATTGCACATGTAAGGTACAAGGCAACAAAATGCAGTTAGCATCTAACCAGAAGTGCAATAAGCAGTAAGTACAGGATATACAGTGTCTACAATATGTTACAAATGTACAATACATATACAGATAAAGCAGTACTATGGACATAATTTACAGATTTTTAAATACTATCAGCATGATATACAGATGGGTGTGCTATGAACATACTATACAGATGGATTATGTAAGTGTATGTACACTATAAGCAGAAACTATGAGCATATGAACATCATTTACACTAGTGCAATGGACAGTAAAAAGTGCATAGAAAAATATTTCAGTGTGCAAATGGATCATTCAGTATTCTGGATGAACAGACAGTAGTGCAAGTAATAACAAGTTTACTGTTTTTGGTTTGTTTGTTTGTAAGCCAGATGTAGTTTTGAGGAGGGGTGAGGGTGTGTGTGTTTGGTGTGTGTGTGTGTGTGGGTGTGTTGGAGGGTGTCAGAGGGCAGAATTCAGTAAGGAGACAGCTGTAGGGAAAAAGCTGTTCCTGGATCTGCTGGTCCTTGTCTGGAGGCTCCTGAAGCGCCTCCCGGAGGGCAGGAGGTTAAACAGTCCATGGTCAGGGTGAGAGGAGTCCTTAAGAATGCTGCGAGCTTGACGTAGACAGTGTTTCCTCTGGATGTCCTCAATAGCAGGAAGTGGTGTCCCTGTGATGCGTTGGGCAGTTTTCACCACCCTCTGCAGTGCTTTGCGGTCAGCCACCGAGCAGTTCCCATACCAGACTGTAATACAACTGGTCAGGATGCTCTCAATCGCACACCGGTTAAAGTTCACCAGGATGGCTGAAGACAGCTGGTTCTTCTTCAGTGTCCTGAGGGAGAAGAGGTGCTGGTGAGCCTTCTTGACCAGGCTGGAGGTGTTTGTGGTCCAGGACAGGTCCTCCGTGATGGTGGTTCCCAGAAACTTGAAGCTGGAGACAGGTTCAACAACCATCCCATTAATGTGGATTGGGTCATGCGTGCTTCCTTTCTTCTTCCTGAAGTCCACAATGAGCTCCTTTGTCTTACTGGTGTTAAGGAGCAGGTTATTGTCAGTGCACCTTGTGGCCAGGTGCTGTACGTCCTCCCTGTAGGCAGTCTCATCATTGTCTCTGATGAGGCCAATCACCGTGGTGTCGTCTGCAAACTTAACAATGGAGTTGGATCCATGCACAGGCTTGCAGTCGTGGGTGTAGAGGGAGTAGAGGAATGGGCTCAGCACACAGCCCTGTGGTACGCCGGTGTTGAGTGTGATGTGGAGTGAGTGTGGCCTGACCTAACATGCTGAGGTCTGTTGGTCAGAAAGTCCATGATCCAGTTGCAGAGGGAGGTGTTAATGTCCAGGTCTCCAAGTTTTGTGGTCAGCTTGGAGGGAATGACGGTGTTAAATCCTGAGCTGAAGTCAACAAACAACATCCGTACATATGTGTTGTTATTGTCCAAGTGTGTGAGTGCAGAGTGCAGCACTGTGCATACTGCATCCTCTGTGCTCCTATTTCTACAGTAAGCAAATTGGTGTGGGTCCAGTGTGGGTGGGAGGTCCTTGAACAATGAGGCATAGATAAGTTTGAAGTTCAGTGTTTAAAAAAAAAACGAAGCAAATGCATTATGTACATTAACAACGATTCGGGGCGAATATAATGTAATTTAATGGAAAACTATGTGAATGGCGCTCTGTGGCGCGGCAGGATTTTCTGTCAGCTGCATTTAAATCCGGGTCTGAAGTTTCTCGCTCTGTTCAGTGTGCAGCGTCACGTGTCTAAACAAATAGCACGTGCTGTCAGTGATTTCAACCACTAGAGGCCAATCTCGCACTGTATAATGAAAACAGACCCTTCGCAGCTGCTCCAGCAACAGACGCAACCCGGAAACCTATCGGCATGGATTTTTGCCGATAACCGATTATTCCAGCAATCAACTATCTGTGCCGATTAATTGGCAAATCCGATATATCAGTCGACCTCTAGTTCATACACCAAGATTTGTTAACATAAATGCACAATCCACCACCTCTTGTCTTGCCGGAGTCATCTGCTGTCCTATCTGCCCGGAGCGTGTAGCGTCCGGCTAGCTCAATAGCATTATCGGGTACGTCGTTGTGTAGCCATGTTTCTGTTAAAACCATGACATTTCAATCCAAAAGTCTCTTACTGTGGGTGATGCGAAGTCGTAACTAGTCCATTTTGTTCACCAGTGACCACACATTAGCGAGGAAAATACTGGGTAAAGAGAGCCGGAGCGGTGTTAGCTTTAGCTTAGCTCTTAGACCTCCGCACGTCCCCCACCTTTGTTTACGATCTCGAGGCCGCCTGCGAGCACTTCCGCCCGGCCGGGTAGAGTGCGTGTCCTCGGGTGTTCTGGAGATCTCAGGGATGAGTCGAAGATTGGTGATAAATCTGCTGGAAAAGTGCTCACCAATATCCAAAAGCTAATGTCGGGTGTAAGATGTAAAGGCAAAGCTGTTCAGTACGAACAGACCCGAGATGAGCAGGAAAAATACTGCAAAACTGCAAAAACTGGAGAGACGCTGAGCCTTGCGATGTGTACACGCCGCCATCTTGGTCATGTTAATAAAACAATTTAATGTTAATAAAACAACAAAACACAAAGAAAATCACTCTTGACTGAAGAACTTTAATACAGTTGCTTTAGGAATCAGTCTATATAGTGCTTTATTTTTATATTTGTTGATTCAGTTTCTTGAATGCTCCTGCTAAACACAAATACTGTACCTGCAAATAAAGCACTGTTATTTTTTAATAACAGATAAAATAATGACAAAGATTTTTTATCTTCGCCCACTTTGGCCTAAATAATCTGCCATTCTTTTTAATATTTTGTTACCTTGATAGGCTTTGTCTTTATAATAGGGAAATTAGTTTGGTTGTAATGCTCAGACAACTTGCAAAATAGTAGAACCAACATGACAAAGAATCACGATAAAATCGTTATATTTCTAAAAAAACAGTGATATGATATTTTTTCCATATTGCCCACCCCTCCATTTTAGAATGACAGTGTTTGAGATGGTGTAAGCAGACAGGAACACTGAACTGAAGGGACTGACAGCCTCAGTGACTACAAAAGGAATTTGAATGCATTCTGTATATCATTTAATTTAGTTCATGCTACTAAAACTAACAACTTTGAAGTTGAACGTTTAGCCATTGGCTTGATTTACACATAGTATGTTTTTACTAGGGATGCACTGAAACTTTGGCTGCCGAAAATGGCATTTTCGCAGTGTGACGCTCCGCTCTATGAATGTGCGTTCTGTTGAGTTGCTCACAGCCCATGCAAACACTCATGTACCACTCAAGCTCACAGGAAAAGCAAAGTGCGCTCAAATACACAATATTTCTATGTAGTATGCTTGCTCCTGTTTGCACTAGCGCTACTGTGCTGTAAAATGCCATCGCCGGTAAATGATGTTACCCTCTCATGACGCTATGCTCTCCTCACATGCTCTGATTATAATAGCCTTGTAAGACTACACATTATTTGGATAATTAAACATAAAAACCAGTTATATCTGACTCTTTTGCATAGAACTGAATAAAAATAAAATATTGATATTTAACAATATATTTTCTATCCAATTTTAATGGTTTTACTTTCAATAAAAGTGCGGCTATTTTATTGGCTTGTATTTTTTTTTATTTAGTATCATTAAAATCATTGATTTACATTGAATTTTATAATAACATAATAAACAGTTATAAAAAAGCAGTCAAGTGCATCCATAATTTTCGGTTATTGCTCTTATGATAAACGATTCATCCAAGCAACTTTTTTGACCTGATATCTTGAATCTGACTGTCATAACATGCTCTTCCTGTGATGCACTGCATGGCTGCAGTGCAGTTCAGCCGAGTGCATTCAGTTCTGCCTCCATTCTATACAGGCTGACTTCACACAATCCAATCAATAATGACCAATATAATTTAACAATAAACAAATCCCCCATTATTATTTTTTTTTTCCTTTTTTTTTTATCTGATTAGGTATTTCACTCTGAAATACATGTGAAATGAGAATTCGGGGGGAAACAGATCCATATCAGATGACAGAAAACCGTACCTGGTAACAGCGACGCTCGTGAGGGGTGTTGTTGGCGCTCCTTTCCTGTCCAGCAAAGAAATACATGTCACTGACTGCACACTGAATGCTGTAATCATACATCCTGCACTGAGATAACTGAGGTCTAACCAAAGACAGACGTTGCCGCAGATGAGAGCGATGGCATTGTTCCAGCCATATACAGCCACAGGAAAGTTGAAGGCAGTGATGATTCCTACCAAACCCACAGGATTCCACTGCTCGATGAGTGCGTGACCCGGCCCTCAGAGCACACAGAAACAACACTCAGTGTCTGCATTCATCTCAACAGCACCACAGCCCTGCTGATCTGCGTAACCAGAACTCACTTTCTGAGGGTAAAATGGGTCCGCCGATCATACGGGACAGTCCTACAGCATAGTCGCAGACGTCCACATACTCCTGCACCTCACCAACACCCTCCACATAGATCTTGCCCATCTCCAGAGACACCTGCACACAGCACACCGCTGTCACACCACTGCACCGTCGCTCACGCCCGATGATTTACAGCTGCCTCAACGCCATCTTACCAAGCTGCCCAGAGCTTTGATCTTCCCTCTTAAAGCGTCCCCGATCTGCCGGACGATTTCTCCTCTCTTTGGAGCAGGAACCTGGATGACGTGTGAAGAAGTGTTCAGGAGGAATTATGGTTATTGACTGAAAGGGTTAAATTATTCCTTTTTTGATAGGATCAAGAATGCATGTAAATGCTCGATCGGATCGGAATGTTTTACTGTGTGGTTAATAAAAGCAGCACGGCGGTTTATATGTAATATTTATACAAAAATATTAATTCTGCTGTTTAAAACAAATAAAAGGAACACATCACACACACACATCAACCCAATCGCTTGATTTAACGTTCATGTAAACACTACATTTAGATTAATTGGTATGAATTGTCCAAATGAAACAAAAATCGTGCATGTAAACAGCCGTTGTGGTTCCTAACATGATTAAATGTTCATGAAATATGGTCAAACTTGGTCAGCATGATGTCCAACTACTCCATACAAATTTTTGCTGTACTTTAAAGGCTTCGTTTGACCTTCTCCCTAACCAGTTAATCAGAAGCAGAATGGTTACATAAACTAGATTGAGAAAGTTACAAATAAAATCTGAAGATCCAGTAATGAAATAACATCATGTGTGTCCGTTGAAGCTTACTCAGTACTTGACAATATAAAAGCTTACATCTGCCCACACTTTCCACGCATCTTGTGCTTTCTGTACGGTCTCCTCATATTCTGCCATGGTCGCCTGTTTAAAGACAGCATTCAGTCAGGGAAAGAGTCACGTCTTTTAATGTGCTTTATTCATTTATTGTATTTGATGAACTAAAGCACAGTTTGGCTCACCTGGCGGACTCGGGCAATGGGCTCGTTGTTGGCTGGACAGTATGAAGTAACCACCTGTACGAAACAGAGAATGCATTAAACAGTGTCCTGTACACAGAACATCCTTCCAGAAAAAAACAACTACAGACATACAAAAGACAACTCTGCAAACAAAACGCATTCTGCCAATGCTTTATTCTCCCGCTTCATAATTTATGAAACGCTGGTTTAGCAAATGTTTGCATTTGTAAATGTTATTTTTTCCTAAACTTACTAAATGTTTGCATCGTCTTTTATGTCCAATTCTTACAATGTCAATAAATCCAGAAGTGCCATTTAAATGCATCGACACAGACTGTTCAGTGAAGCTCAGAGGAAGTATGAATGCATTTACATTGCAAAATTACTGCATGAACAATGTCTGTTTTTTTTTTTCATTTACAAATATGAATATATGTTGTTGAATATTTAAATGTGCAATGCTAAAAATGCAATGGTACTATTACATATGAAACTAAACCGCAAGTAGTCTTAATCAGAGTCGTAGAGTCATTCTTTCAACCAAATTTGTTCAAACAGCTGATTCATGGTTGATAATTTATGAACTGGTCACTGAATCATTGACTCGCATTGATTTGTTTAAAAACAGTTAATTATTCAGTAACTAAAGACCACAGCTGTGATCTTTAGAACTATTCCTGTTAGTCAATATTGTGTCTAAAATGTAAGTCTCTTAATATTAACTATGTTTATTGACAGGGCTCTAGAGCACATGCAACCTAATTTCTCAATGGTGCGACAAAAAATAAATCGGGTCGCACCAGCCGATCAAGAAAAAAAAAAGAGTCTCCACCACTCTGAAAGTCTCCCTGTGGTTCAACAACAGACACTAGAGCCCTGCATTTCAGCCCGAGCCCGACGGACCCCGACTTTTTTCAGCCCTCGATCCGGGCTTCGGGATAATTTTCACGTCATAGTTCAGATGCGGGCTGGGCCTCCCGCCTGTTTTAGACTTCTCCTTACTTTTATATTTTAGACATCCATCAATTAGTGATGAAAAAAAAATAATTGCCGCATTGGTGGAAACAACACGAGACCGTGCTACTGCGACTGTCAAGAGCGGCTCGACGGTGTGTAGTGTCCCGCAGCAGCAGCGCAGCTGAACAGTTCTGCGTTCAAATACACACAATAGGCTCAAGCTTGTCGCAAAGCACCGGCAAAAGTAATTACCATAAATGTGACAGGGGAAATAGTAAGGAGATATTTGAATTATTTACTAATAAACTAGTGTTTTCTGAGTCTGTGTCGCAAGGATGAAGTTGCCGATCCTGACTAACCATCTCCTCAGACGCACCTTTAGACAGAAGTGCATCTTTACGGATTATGATTATAATGAAAGAGTTTTTGTTTTTAATTTGTTTTATTTCATTAAGTAATCATTTAAAGCTTTCTATAGATATATTTATCATGTTTGAAAGTATATTATTTCGATTATTGGTGCTTTCATAGGCTCTCTCTCGAGTGCCCACGTGGTTTAAAACACCACATAGTTATGAAATAGCCTATGATAAGTACAGAGAGTTAATATTGTGAATCGGCGATCTCACGGGCTGGTGATATGACGATATCGCCCAACACTATACCAAACCCATCCTTAATCCTAAACCTGACCATACTGGTATCACTTCAATAAATTTAAAATTACTGTAGAGCTTCATAAATAAAACGCTTAAAGGGATACTCCATCCCAAAATGAATACTTTTTGTACATGAAGAAAACAAAAATAACAACTTTATTCAACAATTCCTCTCCTCTGTGTCTCTCCAAATCAGCGTAGTGCCATTTTGACAAATCTGAGCTGTACGCAGGCGGCGTACGCTCTTCTGAATCAGCCGCACCACAAGGATACCTTTTTTACGTGTATTTACGCTTTGATTTGAAAGACAACAGTGCATCAGCGCAGCGCAGCTGACACAGAAGATTCTGCTCAGATTCTGACGATGCTTTTCACACTTTCCTGGACCTTGACACTGTTATTTATTTGGCAGGTGAGTGCTTTATGATTTGACGAGTATTGATTCATGCACATTGTTATGGAGGTGTATGTGATGGTTGATAATGCTTTGGTACAGTTTGCTGCTGTGGGCGCGTCATCATTTTAGAGTGACGTGAATGTTCATAGTGACCTGTGTATTGGTGGATTACTTTTACTGACCCATGTAGGGAAATTTCCTCTGCATTTAACCCACCCCAATCTAGCCTACTGTTGAAATTGTTGAGAGCCTGTGTGCGGCATAATATGCATATGCCTGTGTTAGCTGTTACAGAGATGTGTAAGATAGATCTGAAAGGGTATGTAGTTTACAATTGCTTACTGAAGGCCCTGACTAAAACCCCACGGTATGATACTGTTATAATCTAATTATACGTTCAAGTACTAAATAATAATATTTATGTACTTACTATATGGTTAGGATTTGTCTTAGGGTTACTTGCATGCAATTATGCATAACTTATTATTATTATAGTAGTAAGTACATGTGTAACAAGGACACCTTAAAATAACGTGTTACACTTGTTACTAGAGGTGGGAGAAAAAAATAGTTTTTCTGATGCATCACGATTCTCTCTTCAACGATTCTGAATCGATTCTGAGCTTGTTTAATTTCCCGCAGATGGTACGTGTGCACGCAAGAATAGGGGCTGCGGTTAAATGCACTTGCATTTTCGAATACTTTTATATGAAACTGATGTACACACAGTCAATTATGTTTTCAGAGCAGGATAAAAAATCTGATATCGAAATAGATCTGTGCATTAGTGTGAATGCATCCTGTTAAAGCTGCCACCGTCTATATGATCTCATCAGTAATAATCAAACGGCAATAATGCTGAGGAAAAAATAAGAAAATCCTCAACTATTGTCTGTAAACTTTCGGACACTTAAAGAACTCTTATTTTAAATAAGTAATTGTTTTAAAATATAGCCTGCTGTGCTTATATAATAATAATAATAATAAAAATAATAAAGTTAATTTTGCACAAAATAAATTAGATTTAAAAATTTATATGAAAATGTAGCCATGTGCAGTAATATTGAAAACTGAGAATGTGACGCATTGTGATATTGACTTGATAATGATAATCATAATTGAATTGTATTGTGAAACCAGTGGAGATCCACACCCCTATTTTTAAGATGGAAGTACTGACATACAGAGATTCCAACTATAACCAAAAAGCATATAACTGGAATTTTGGTTAAGATGTAAAGTTGTAAAGATGTATTTGCACAGCAGAAGAATTAATTGGGGGGGGGGGGGGGGTGTAGATCAAGAATCGTTGTGGAATCGGATCGGGACTCCCAGAACCAGAATCGGATCGATCGTGAAGTACATAAGTTACTTGTTACCATTTTCTCCACATACTGTAAATGTTTTACTAGATAAGCTCATGTTTAATATCAGCTGGAAATAACAGACGGACTTTTTTCTGACTTTAACTGTCCAGAAGTCATGAGTGAGGAAGCAGGTTAACAAACTTTAACCAGCAGCCTTAACTAGCGCTGTGAACTTTACTCGGAGCCACAAGTGTATACACTAACACAAGAGAAGCAGCGGTGTGTGTGTCTCCGCGGTCTGCTATATTTAGCGCGCGCCTGTGATCCTCTTACCTGTCCCTGGCCGCCCCAGCAGCCGTTATACACGCCGTCGTTGTCCTCTCCGAGGCCCAGCTCTCTCAGCCAGCTGTACTGCGGACGGTTAACGAGCAGCGTCGACATGTTTACCGCCGCGGCTCTGACACTCGGCGACAGTTTAGTCCTCAAGCTCAGAGCTAAGAGCCGTGCCACGTTCTGCGTCAGCACGCGCTGCATGGTGAACTACTGACGCACGCGGCCGAGAGACACGCGCATGCCGTCCGCGGTCACGTGCGTACGGCGCTTCTGATTGGTCAGCGAGCGACTCACCCCCTTCAAATACACGAAACCAGTCTTAAGGGTCAGGCTTTTTTATGCATCATCTGAAAGCTGAATAAATAATCTCTCCATTGATGTATGGTTTGTTAGGAGGACAATATTTGTCTGAGATACAACTATTTTAAAATCTGGAATCTGAGGGTGCAAAAAAATCTAAATATTGAGAAAATCATCTTTAAAGTTGTTCAAATTAAGTTCTTAGCAATGCATATTACTAATCAAACATTAAGTTTTAATGTGGGAAATTAACAAAATATCTTCATGGAACATGATCTTTACTTAATATCCTAATGATTTTTGTCATAAAAGAGAAATGTATAATTGTGACCCATACAATGTATTGTTGTCTATTGCTACAAATATACCTGTGCTACTGATGACTGCTTCTGTGCTGCAGGGACACAGATATCGCATTTTATCAATACCCCAGTGCGCAAGCATGTCTCATTTAGTAGAACTCATAAATATCGAGTTTAAATAATGTGTTCTGAGGAAAAGTTAATAAAATTAGTAGAGTAAGTGTCCCCATTAAGCCCTCATAGATATTACACAGACTGAATTTAAACTGAACTGAGCTGCATGATGACATCACTGAATTCAATGATGAACTGCTTTAACTGTCATGTTGCATTATTGACACACTGTTTTCCTAATTAATGTTGTTCAGTTGCTTTGATGCAATCTTTTTTGTTTAAAGCGCTATATAAATAAAGATGACTTGACTTGTACATAAATACAATTTAAATTCACGTCTCCATTTTTAAATGTTTAGATTTAATTTAATTACTACATTGTTTAAGTTTTATCCTGTAGTTTTGTTGGTCTGAATCACGCAATGCACAGCTCTATTTTGACATCGGCTCGTCAGAAGACTCATTCCGTCTCCAATGACTCGTGGCACGATTTAACAGGTTCTGGATTAATTCATGATTAATAAAATGGTATATGTGGACGTTTGGTCATCTTAGACAAACAAAACTTTTCTTCAGATTGTGAATGTATTATGTAGAGAAAAGGGCGCTCAGTACAGCAGTACAGTTGACTGGAAATGACTGAGCTGGCTAATCTAAAACCAGGACGTAATCATGCATATGATCAATCAGTACTTCAGCACATCTAAGCCCACATCATGACTGATTCACAAAAATATTAACATTTATTGATTTTAAAGAAGTAAAACATTGTTATATTTATTCAGTGAGAGTGAAGTATTGAAACAGAATCATTTCACTAATGTTTGCCAGCGCTCATAACATTCAGCTCCGATCCTGGCCTTCACTCTCTCCCTCAAACACTTTCTGTCCACTCCAGACTGTTTGGCTCGTACAGACAAGTTTCTTACTGTGCCCTCATGGTAAAGGCAACATGCCTCTATGATTTTTGGACAGGTGCTGTAGTTTTGTTTTTGTCATTTTCTCGCTGAAAACAAATGATACACATTGGCAGGCATCTGTTAATGGTGCTAAACAGTTTGTGATTTGCAGGCCTCTGTGTAATAAGTAAGTTAAGGTAAAAAGGTTAGTAAGGTAAATGCACACAAAGAACTGTTATTAAACACTTTCACTCAGAAAATTGATCAAAGTTTGTAATTAGAGGGATTCCTTACTGAAAAACATAAAGTGGGCTCCCCACAGTGAGTAATGGTGAAAAAATGTAAGATATGTTTACAAAAACATGCATGGAACTTAAATATACTGTGGACTATACATCATAGTCATTTTCATTGTGCCCACATTAAAATATTGTATGTTATTTTTTCACTCAAGGTTAGCTTGTGTTGGCTATAGTTCACATGTGTTTCGTGGCACAGTACCAGTTAAGCCCATCTTTAAAAATATTTAATTTATTAAAATAACATTCTCTACATAATTTATGATGCATTTATTTGTAAATTAATATAAACTGGGTTTAATTTTTTTAGATAGATAGATAGATAATTTATTGTCCCTTAACAGGAAATTTGTTCTCACAGATTATCATACAGCACACGCAACTGGCAAAAAAAAAAAAAAAAAAAAACACATACATCCATACATACATGTACACATGTAACAGCAACAACAAAAACACAAAAAGGTGAATGTTCAACTTTGTAGCCTATTAAGGATTGAAATTGCAGATGGTACAAAGCTCTTTTTGAAATGAGCCCTTCTCCATGTTAGGGTCCTGTATCTTCGCCCGGAGGGCAAGAGAGTGAAGTGGAAGTTGAGGGGGTGCTCTGGGTCTGTTATTATTGTCCGGGCAAGGCGGGCTATTGCTCTGTCATTGAGTTCTGAGATGTTGGGTGTAGGGGAGTGTATTATTTTTGAAGCTATGTGTGTGATTTTATTCAGTTTGTTTTTGTTGGTGACTGACAGCATGGTGTAAAAACTGGTGGAGCAGTATAACAGAATGGGCTGGATAATACTTGTGTACAGTAGTAACAGAAGATGAGGGGCAATGTAAAGGGAACTTAATTTTCGTAGAATATGCAGACGCTGTTGGGAGCGTTTATGGATGTCCTTTATGTGATAGTCAAAAGTGAGCTTGTTGTCCAGGGTGAGTCCAAGATATTTGAATTTCTCAACCTGTTCTATCATGTTGCCATGAATGGAGATCCGACTGAGACTGGGTGCATTAAAGACCAGTTCTTTTGTTTTCTCAACGTTGAGATGGAGAAAATTGTCTGTGCACCAGTGTGTAAAGTGTGATATCGTGTCGTGGTAAGCAGCAATGCTAGTGTAATCGTTGAGGAGAGCCAGGATTGCAGTATCGTCTGAGTATTTGTAGTATGTTGTGATGGTTGAAGAACTAAAACAGTCATTAGTGTAGAGTGTGTAAAGAAAGGGAGAGAGGACACAGTCTTGAGGAGCTCCAGTGTTGGTTATGGTGGTATCCGATGTGACAGACCCTATCCTCACAGCCTGTGGCCTGTTGCTCAAGAAACTGTGAATCAGATGGATGCGATGAGGTGCAACGTTGAGCTTACGTAGTTTTTTAATCATCTGATGACGTTGAATTGTATTAAAAGCTGAGCTTAAGTCCACACAAAGAACTGCAGCAGAGTTACCAGATACTTCCAGATGTTGAAGGAGGGAATGAAGGAGACATACAACAGCATCCTCCATCCCTCGCCTGGCTTTATAGGCAAACTGATGTTTGTCCAGCTGTGGATTGACAGTTGACAAGATGGTGCGCAGAATCAGTTTTTCATAACATTTGCTTGCTATGGGTGTGAGAGCAACAGGTCTGTAATGGTTGAGCTCTGATGGACGGGGTTTCTTTGATAGAGGAATGATGGTGGACTTTTTCCATAGGGTGGGCCACCGTGCTGTACTGTATGACTCATGCATTATGGAATACAGAAC
The DNA here is from genome assembly GCA_024542945.1 of allo-octoploid hybrid of Carassius auratus x Cyprinus carpio. Taxonomy (NCBI): domain Eukaryota; kingdom Metazoa; phylum Chordata; class Actinopteri; order Cypriniformes; species allo-octoploid hybrid of Carassius auratus x Cyprinus carpio. The sequence continues at coordinate 54,003 of JANHFF010000339.1, read as the reverse complement.
CGGGGAGAGTTCCATTGCACAAAGCTTGAGCACCCTGGCAGGGATGCCGTCCGGCCCCATGGCCTTGCCGATTTTACACCTACTCAGCTCCTGTCGAACATCCACCTCTGTAAAGGGAGGAGTTGTCGGTAGATCTGAAGGGAGAGCGTTAAGTAGCTCATTGCAGACGGCTGAATAATCAGTGATGTCAAATCTGGAGTAGAAGGTATTAAGGCTATTTGCAAATGTTGTGTGTTTTAATGGTTTGACTTTGAGATTAGCTTTGTGTGCAAGCTAATAAAACTTAAAACTTACATTTAAAGGAAAATGTAAGAAAATGGTTAAAGGAAAATTATATAAATGATAAAGTACTATTTGTTCATACACAAAAAACAATACATTTGTCTCTTATGTTGTCTCATAATTAGTGTATTTACCAAAGAACTGGCTGAGCACTGCAGAAATGTGTTAATATGTCACCAGATGTGATGGTGTGCCATACAAATGTCTGGGAGCTAACAAATTACAGGATTGGTTAAAATAACGATCAACGTAAATACCTTTTTTCTTTTCTTTTGATGTCAGCGTTGAAAGTGGGCTTGAGGGACACATGGGCTTAATCAGTACACAATAAATAACAGTAACAAATATGTGTGTATGTAATACAGCCAAGTGCATTTATGTAAGAAATAAGTTGTTATTTATTTAATTCATATAAACTGTTATATTTAAAAGTGATGCATGTTTATTGTCTTATTAAACATCGCAACAGACATCATGTAGTTATAATAGATGCGTACTTTATCTTATTTAACCACCATCCTGAGATTTGCATTAAAACTAGCACATGCACACTTTCACACGCATGCCTTTGAACAGCTGCATTCAAAGCACAGCTGGGACTTGATAGTGCTTCTCAGCTTGAAGATGCACACTAGTGAGGCTGCCACATCATCAAGCTCCCTCAAAGGACATCTCAGTCTGAGCACTGAGCTCACCCAATGTCATTATACAGTGCTAGAAAAAAAGATGCTGGAGACCAAAGCAAATCTTTTGTTTTGTTTTGTTGTAAGTGAATCACATAACGTAAACCATGCACAGACGGTTGTCATGTACTGCATTAATAGAAAGCCAGTTTAGGGAATCACTCATGCATGTAAAGGACTAGAGGTCCTGAGATATAGGGACACACCTGTAGTAACGTGAAGTGGTGTGGGGATTTAATGATCGTGATAAGAGGCAGTGAGAGAAACAACATCAGTGTGCCTTAATAAAGGTGAAAGCTCAGGAATAGAAGAGAACAGTGGGCAGCTCTTCCATTAGTGTCTCAGTACAGACAGAGAACAGCAGAACTGGGAAAGAATAAGACCACGAGACAAATAATGCATATCAAAGTGTCCCAGAAATAATGTCCCAAATATTAGACGACACAATAAAGCGAGGCACAACAGAGTCCGTTCCAAACACAGTTAATAAAGGTCTTCATGTCACGAGGTGTATCTGAAATATCCGTCTAGTGTAGGAAAAGACTGAGGACTGGACATTAAACCTAAATAAAGGCATGAGATGTGAGAAACCAGTCTGGTAGAGTATACAGTAAAACATATGCTAGAGTGTGTGAATAATGAGAGAGGAAGAAATATTTGATTCATTTCAGAAGAAGGGCTGAGACTGGAAGCATTAGACCGCAGCACTACTGTAAAACACCAAAACCGACGAAGGACAGAAGAAAATAAATATTAAAGTGTCAGTATCTGAAAGAAAGAGCCTCGTCTGGAGACTGAGAGAGTGATGATGTTTCTGAAGAACAGGACGCAGTCCTCTGAGCAGTACACTATAGATTCTAGTGCGGCAGCGGTCTTTGTTTTTGCGATTATTGTCATGTTTGTGAAACTATGGAACAGGTGCTTATTGTTTGCAGACAATATGCAGAACAGAGGAAGAACATAATGGGAGAATCAGGAAAAGCGGGATTAAGAAGGGCGTAGTGGAATGGGAGGTTAGTGAACCCGCCAGAACAGGACTGAAGCAGCAGAAGAAGAGGACGCGCCCAATCAGAGTGGCCCTCGTCGCTGACGCGGCCAGAGCCCGTCTACGGAGAGCCTTCCCACTCTCTATTAAGTCCTATTGTACCGAATTTTGGTTGCAGTTCCACCAGAGTTCCACTGGGGGCGATCGCCATGAGTGCAAAATGAATGGGAGTCTATGGGGCTAGACGGCTAAATTAGTCCCTTTCACCCGATTGCCGTTGAGAAATCTCAGATCTGATTGTAGGTTTTGCAAGTTCAACATGGGTTATAGTTCGAAAGTTGAATGAACGAGTACTTATGTCCTTTCGATTTCTTACAGGTTGAGTTGTTGTTGCCCATAACACGCTAGCATTCTGCTACTGAACGTATAACGTATGACGTCATTGACATTTTAAAAGACTTTTTAAAGCAAATAAGTGACTCTAAAAAATCTAACACCCAGCAATGTGTAATTTCTTTGCATCTCCTTTCGAATACAACATTCAAATTACTGGACAAAAAAATTATATCCTGAGAAAAGTGGATTTTGAGGGGTATACCGCCATTGACCTCCATTCATTCTGCACTCGTCCTGTGAGCGCCCTCATATGGACGCGGACGCGGCAGTAAATATGTGCGCGTCACATCCGGCTGTGAGAAATGGCGGGCGATGAAGATAGAATGGCGGAGCTGGAGGACGGAGAGCTGGAGTCAGACCAGGAGGAGCGAGTACAGGTGTGTGTGAGAGAGAGAGATAGTGATAGTGATAGTGTGTGGCTGCTCGGATCTCCAGTGACTCGTGCTGCGTGTATAAACCGCTTCAGTAACACGGTCCTGCTCGTAAACAAACTGTCTTCATCTTGTAAAGGCCTCTTGTTTTTATTTTGTTGCCAGCAACACACACAGCGCTGGCCGAAAGAGTCAGAACACTAGTGTCTACAGCAGCAGAAACCGTCTGAAGGAAACATCAGTTAATGTTAATAATGCAGTGAGATGTTTGTGCTGCACACAGAGATGTGATCTGATCATCATCAGTCTGTCTGGAGTCACATGAAGAAACAGAACAAACTGAGACAGACTCAATCCAGAAGAACTGTGTCTCCGAGACGCTTCGAGAAACCTTCCTGCAAAGCTCCTGAGAAACTCTGCTTTAAACACAGAGCATGCTCCCCCAAATGATGATTTCATTCAGTTCATAGAAGTTAATCGACAAAGAATCGCCTGCGATTTTAAAATCTATTTTGTGTAGCTTGTCGGTGGACTATGGCTCTGCAGTAAATGCCGCTCCACCTGAACCAGTGTTGCCAAGTCTGCGGTTGTTCTTCATGCTCACCCCAATACCAATAACGTGATATTTATCCCCTAAAATGTGTTTTTTACCAAGGCAACCCTGCCATAAAATGTATATTTTAACCCCGGGATGCAATTTTTTATCGGGGAACCTCCTGGAAACGCGATTGGGCTAGTTTTGAGAAGCAACTTGGCAGGATTTGTTGTGTAAACCTGGCAACCCTGATCTGAACGCACGTGCTGGAGATATACTACTAATCACGATTTTTTGCACAGCCGTAGCTCTACCATGATGATTTTATTCAGTTCATAGAAGTTAAATGATAAAAAACAAAATCTTATTATTGAAAAAAATAATTGAAACCAAAATTTATTTTTGACAGCATCCTAATTTTACAGCATTTTTTACACAAGTGCCTCAAACTTCACCAGCTCTGCAGCTTTGCAGGAAGGTTTCTCGAAGCGTCTCGGAGACACAGTTCTTCTGGATTGAGTCTGTCTCAGTTTGTTCTGTTTCTTCATGTGACTCCAGACAGACTGATGATGATCAGATCACATTTCTGAGTGCAGCACAAACATCTCACTGCAGTATTAACATTAACTGATGTTTCCTTCAGACACACTGCAGCAGAAGATAGAGATAACTGACTTCAGACTGTTTCTGTCTGCTGAAGACACTAGTGTTCTGTACATTCGGTCAGTTATTCATGGAGAAAATCATCAGTTTTGATCCTCGCTCTTGCAGGTATCATATTTTCAGAGCACAGGTCCATCTCTGAGCTCTGCGTCCGTCTCTGGATACCGCAGCCTGAAGAACACAGACTCCAGCGACAGCGGCTCTGCGTCTGAAGACGAGGCCGTGCCCTGGAGACAGAAGCGGCTCCGCAGCTCCAGCGTTCCCTCCGGACGCAGGGTCAACAACATCTGGGGCTCCGTGGTGCAGGAGCAGAGCCAGGAGTCTGTGGCCGCTGAGCTGGGCATCATGGGGATGGAGGGCAGCGTCAGCATGAGCAGTCGCCAGAGCGAGACCTATAACTACGTGCTGGCCCGCAAGATGATGGAGAAGGAGCGCGAGGAGGAGCAGGAGGGCTTGAGGAGCACGCTGGACGGGGAGCTGGAGGGCTACATGCAGCAGAAGAGCTGTCTGAAGAGGAAGCGGCCTGCTAAGGAGAGGCTGGGCCCGCGGGCTGAGATGGACCTGAGGGGCCGGTACCAGCTCAGAGAGGACGACTCTGACGAGAGAGTGGTGGATGAGATCGCTCACAGGTCAGGAAAAACACACATGTTCTGAATGAAGGATAAGAATTAAGTGAATATAGCTTCACAACATGCAAGCAGATATAAAGTAATAAAGGGGGGAAAGACAATTACAAGTGATAAACAAAAAGCACGTTCAGTTTCAAGAGTTTACAGACAATCATAGTTATGGGTTCTTCTTCCTCAGCATTATTGCTGTTTGATTATTACTGATGAGATCATAGACACTGGCAGCTTTAACAGAATGCATTCACACTGATGCACAGATCTATTTCCACACTTCAGATGTTTTGTCCTGCTCTGAAAACATTACTCACTGTGTTTACATCAATATCATATCATGAAAGTGCATTTAACCGCAGCTTCAGGACCAGCAGACACGAAGCTCAGGTGTGAGTCTGTCAGTGCATCTAACACGTCCTGCTCTCCAAACAGCAGGGATGAAGCACATCTCAAGGACACGTGTTTCACAGTGAAGCCTGCTCTACTCTAGCACACACGTGTTATATGTGAGGAAAACCCAAGCTCAGAGTTAAAAATAGAGTGTGCATTTTTGATACCTGTGTGACCCGAATGATGTCATAGACTATAATTGGTTATGGTCTATTACTGCATCAGTGTAGAATCATCCACGGCTGCATCGCGATGCAACGATTAATTCAACACCCCCGATGTATATAATGTGTATGTATGCTATGTTGTGTGAAATACTCTAGGCAGGAAAGATATGAATTAAAAAACGAATGCCATTTTTATGTTCCTCATTTTAAAAAGTGAACAGATGTGTGTGTGTGTATGTGCGTCTCTCATGCTCATCAAGGCTGCATTTATTTAGAAAAAAGATTTACATTTTGAGTAAATGCAGCTGTTTTTTTTTTTTTTTTTCTTCAAAGATTCTTTAAAAGAAAAAAAAGGATCACAGGTTAAAAAAAAAGAAAAGAAGCAAAACTGTTTTTAACATTGATAATAATCAGAAATGTTTCTTGAGCAGCAAATCAGTATATCAGAATGATTTCTGAAGATCATGTGACACTGAAGACTGGAGTAATGATGCTGAAAATACAGCTGCACATCACAGAAATAAATTACAGTTAAAAAAAAAATCAAATCAGCTTTGATGAGTATAAGAGAGTTCTTTAAAAACATTACAAACCAGTAGATCTCATATATATATATATATATATATATATATATATCTTCTACAGTAACTTGAGGTTGTTGTGTGAAATGATCTCGAGTTCCTGCACAGCTGTTATATAATGCTGCCTTTGTTTGCTCTGTTAAAGACTCATGGAGCCGAAGAAGGATCTGATAGAGCGAGTGGTGCGAGTGATAGGAAAGAAGAAAGCCATCGAGCTGCTGTCAGAGACGGCAACCATTGAGCAGACTGGAGGTCTCTACACCGTGGTATGTCCACAACTACCTCACAAACCCATCCAGATTTCAGGACATACGAAAGAGTTTGGAACTGAGGATTGGCTTTTCAGAGCTGGTTCCGTTTGTCAGAAATAATAAATAAACACACTAATGTGTGCATAGAGTCATAATATTCCGCTTTTAACATATGCTTACTATTTAATCATAACATTTGATCATTATTCTGCAAAATATATTTGTAGACACACAAATGGAGGGACAGTTTGCACTAGATGGAAATATCACCGTGATTAAAGTTTGCTATCGCTACAACAGCAGCTTGATACATTACTACTAAATAGATACTTGGGGCTCCTGACAATATCTTGTGAAGTGATCACACTGTGTGAGAAACTGAATATATTATGTATAATATTACATAACTTAAAAAAAATAAATAATAATAATAATAATAATAATAATAGGCAACCAAAACCAGCCCAGTGGAATCGTCCATAAAGGATTATGATCATATTATCCACAGGAACGTTGGTTCTGATAGAATGTGCCGGCTGAAGAAGGGCTGACTGTGCATGATGCCTTGCATATCAAAACAGTCAAAACAATCATTGCACATCAATTATTCAATTCAATTCAATTCAAGTTTATTTGTATAGTGCTTTTTATGATACAAATCATTGCAAAGCAACTTTACATTAAATTAGGTTTCTACAATATTTAGGAGTAGCTTATCAGTGGTGACTGTCAGTTCATGTGCATACGGCAGAAATGTTCAGAAAAATCAATAAAAGACGTAAACAGATGATGAACACTATTAACAGCAATTATGCAATCAAACTTATAGCACAATGTGGTAGTTCTGTGTGTTGTCTCTGTGTTAGCATCATCTGAGGTCCTCTGAGGGGCTGGCATCATCTCTTCTCAGGTGTTCTGGATCCAGACTGGAGCTTGTGTAAATCCTAGTTACAAAACAGAGAAACAAATAGAGACATAATTAGCATAGCTGCTGTTCCAGCCAAGTAAAATTAATTAGTTTAACCCAAGCTAAAGAATAATAATGTGCATTTGATCAGATATAACTGCAGTCCAAAATTATGAGATGCATTATTTGAATGCTTGGCCAAAGAGGTGTGTTTTTAATCTAGATTTAAACAGAGGAAGTGTGTCTGAGCCCCGAACATTATCAGGAAGGCTATTCCAGAGTTTGGGAGCCAAATGTGAAAAAGCTCTACCTCCTTTAGTGGACTTTGCTATCCTAGGTACTATCAAAAGTCCAGCGTTTTGTGACCTTAGGGAGCGTGATGGGTTGTAGCGTGGTAGAAGACTAGTTAGGTACGCAGGAGCTAAACCATTAAGGGCCTTATAAGTAAGTAATAATATTTTGTAACTGATACGGAACTTAATAGGTAGCCAGTGCAGAGACTGTAGTATTGGGGTAATATGATCATATTTTCTTGACCTGGTAAGGACTCTAGCCTCTGCATTTTGGACTACCTGTAGCTTGTTTATTGAGGATGCAGGACAACCACCTAGCAGTGCATTACAATAGTCCAGTCTAGAGGTCATGAACGCATGAACTAGCTTTTCTGCATCAGGAACAGGTAACATGTTTCGTAGCTTGGCTTCTGTGTAATGTTTTCTGGTCCAATAAGTAATATCTCTGTCTTACCTGAATTTAATAGGAGAAAATTATTGGTCATCCAATCTTTTACATTTTTAACACACTCTGTTAACTTAGATAATTTAGAAGTTTCATCTGGTCTTGTTGAGATATATAGTTGAGTATCATCAGCATAACAGTGGAAACTAATCCCGTATTTTCTAATGATATTACCAAGGGGCAACATGTATATTGAAAATAGCAGAGGACCTAGGACAGATCCTTGTGGCACTCCATATTTTACTGGTGATAAATGAGATGACTCCCCATTTAGATAAACAAAGTGGTAGCGATTGGACAGGTAGGATCTAGACCATCTTAAAGCCTGCCCTTGGATACCTGTATAGTTTTGTAACCTATCTATGAGTATGTCGTGATCTATGGTGTCGAACGCAGCACTAAGATCAAGTAAAACTAGCAATGAGATGCAGCCTTGGTCTGACGCAAGAAGCAAGTCATTTGTAATTTTAAGAAGTGCAGTTTCTGTGCTATGATGGGGCCTGAAACCCGACTGAAATTCTTCATAGAGATCAACATTATTAAAACAAGTTTTGCTGTTATCGGTGTTGTTTTACAAAAATGAATAGCATAGCATATTTGTTTGTTTGTCTTTCCTGCAGGATGGCAGCAGGAGACGGACACCGGGTGGAGTGTATCTGAACTTACTGAAGAACACACCCAGCATCTCTGATGGACAGGTGAAGGTGCGTCCACACTCATGGGTTTATCAACACGTCTTTCTGTTCTTTTCTCAACATGTTGAATGTGTTTGAACATCAAGAAGATCAGGCCCTTTCTTTCAGAACATGCTGCACAACTCCTTGCTCAAGCTCTTGTTCTGTCCAGGCTGGACTATTGCAACGCTCTCTTGGCAGGTCTTCCAGCCAGTTCTATCAAACCTCTACAATTAATCCAGACTGCGGCAGCAAGATTAATTTTTAATGAGACGAAAAGAATACACGTCACACCTCTGTTTATCAATTTGCACTGACTACCAATAGCTGCTCGCATAAAATTCAAGGCATTGATGTTTGCCTACAAAACCACCACTGGCTCTGCACCCTTTACCTAAATTCATTACTTCAGACTTATGTGCCTCTAGAAGCTTGCGTTCTGCAAGTGAACATCGCTTGATTGTTCATCCCAAAGAAGCACAAAGTCACTTTTACGGACTTTTAAATTAAATGTTCCCTCCTGGTGGAATGACCTGCCCAACTCAATCCCAGCAGCTGGGATTAGAACTACCTTTCTAATCTTTTTGTATTCTATCTGTTTTCTTTTCATTTATTATACAATTATAAAAAAAGACCTCTATCACTAGATTGCTCTATTCTTTTTCTATTCTATCTGTTTTCTTTTTATTTATTATATTATTTAAAAGCCCTTGCTACGTGTACTGCGTTTAGGCTAACTGAGACTTGTTATAGCACTTATATATCTTTGCTCTTTTGTTGATTTTGATTGCTTCCATTGTCCTCATTTGTAAGTCGCTTTGGATAAAAGCGTCTGCTAAATGTAATGTAAACGTCCTCAAGTCTTCAAGAACATTTAATCTGCAGAGCTGCCAGCTGCCTCACAATAAAATTACTGCAGAGCTTATCGGTTTAATGAGATCAGTGGTGGGTGGGGTTAAGCATTTGTTGGGCGGAGCTTATCGGTTTAATGAGATCAGTGGTGGGTGGGGTTAAGCATTTGTTGGGTGGAGCTTACCAGCTTAGTGCTGCGCAGACCGATCGCGAGAGTAGCCACTTGCAGTCGGGGGTGGAATTGAAAGTGGAGATGTCAAGTCGGACACTAACGTGACTCAATATAACATTGCGACTAGAGTAAAAAAGCTTTTACTGTTCTGAAAACACAGATTTGTGAGCAGTATTGGAATTGAAGATGTTAGAATCACATGTGATGGTTGTCATGTGGTGAATCTGGCCAATCATGAAACAGCTGTGTCGTCATCAGCGCTCTGCAGTCGCTCCGGAGAAACTGCACCAGCCGGCTGCTCTTGAAACACTCTCGCGGTACTTTGATGACACACGTGACAGTGATGTGGCATCGGCGCCGTCTCAAATCTGACAAAATGTGTAACTGACATGCACTGCTTCAAGTCAGCCGCCGATCGGTCTGCGCAGCGCCACATGAAGTCAAACGCACCTATTGAGATCACTGGTGTTTGGGGTTAAACGTTTGATGCTGCTTAAATGGGACCTATTATGCCCCCTTTCACAAGATGTAAAATAAGTCTCTGATGTCCCCAGAGTGTGTATGTGAAGTTTTAACTCAAAATAACTTACAGATAACTTTTTTTTATAGCTTGTTAAAATTAGGAGTCAAACTCTAACCATTAGGCCATGACTTCCCCAAATAAATCAAAAATGCTCTTTATGAAATACACAGACGGGAGCACGGCGTGATAAAAAATAACTCATGGTGCCCTACAAACTTTATAAGCCCCACTTGTGATTGACTTCGACTAATTCCAGCAGTCGACTTCACATTGCTTTCATGTGCAATTTTAGTTCCCACTTTCCTTTTCACGATCATTCTGGTAGCACGTGAAGGCAGCATCAGTGAAAACAGACAGACAATGGTAGCTTTAGCAACATTAGCCTTACAGAGTGCCAAGAAGCTCTTTCAGAAGACCATTAGGAAAACTAACGCGTGATACTTACTACTTCTGGAGGTGTAGCTGGATCACAAACAGCTGGCACTGCTCCATCCTTCAGGAGCAGCTTTTGTACAAAACCTGCTTTATACTGACCCTCACTCACAAAGCAGTCCGGTGTAAAATGAATTTCGGTAGAGTTGTGGGAGCATTTTCTTCAAAAACAAAATTAACCACCTCGTCTTCAGCGGCTCAGATTTGGGGAGTAAATGGAGAGAGCTGTGTGGATTCATACACCTAAAACGCTTGGGAGACATTCTCTTCTCGTCAGTGCAGCAATGACAGCCTGCTGTGAACTCCCTCGGGGCGGTTCTAAGTTATAACAGCAGTGTCTGTCAACTCTTGTGGGCGGGGCCTGTGGCTAATGTGACGTCACATTAGCAGCAATGCTGAAAACAGGTAGTTGGGACACTGCTTATTACACTGGGATTTAAAAAAAAAAAAGAGTGAGTGGGTTTTTATCATTATAGGGTGGTTGTGTACACACACTGCCAACACACATTTATGTCCAAACAACATGTGAAAGTGAATTTTGCATAATAGGTCACCTTTAATGAGATCAGTGGTGGGTGGGTATTAACTTTTGTTGGGCGGAGCTTGTCGGATTAATAGGTGCGTTCAACTTCATGCAGCACTGAGCAGACCGATCGCAATCTGACTTGAAGCAGTTAGAAATTGTCCAACTTGAGACAGCGACGACGCCACGTAACTGTCACGTGTGTCATCAAAGTACCGCGAGAGTGTTTCGAGAGCAGCCGGCTGACTGTCCAGAGCGACTGCAGAGCGCTGATGACGACACAGCTGTTTCGCGATTGGCCAGATTCACCACATGACAAACATCACGTGTGTTTCGGTTTATTCTAACCTTTTCCATTCCAATAATGGCCAGAAATCTGTGATTTTAGGACAGTAAAAGGTTTTTTACTGTAGTCGCACTGTTGTATTGAGTCACGTTTATCATACAACACTGATAAAAGCATATATACCCCCACTTTATTAGTATTTAAATAGTATATGATTATGTTGAACTTTATTCTTGAAAAGATGGCACTGTATTAAGCAGTATATAAAAGTGTTCCTCCGTCGAATGCTCCTAAAGAGATCAGTGGTGGGTGGGGTTAAGGGTTTGTTGGGCGGAGCTTATCGCCTCACTGCTGTCTGAAGCTGACACTGGTGTTTATTTGCATGTTTACCTCCTCCTCAATACATTCAGATCTCAGAAATGTTTCTTTGCATGTTTTCTTGGTACAGGAGATCTTTCATGAGGAGAACCAGAAAGAATACAACAACAAAAGAGCAGCTAAGAAGCGACGGAAGCGAATAGTATCAAAGAAGATGAAGCAGGCCATCAACACGCTCAACCTCGAGGAGGATGACGACGTCTCACGAGAAACGTTTGCCAGTGACACTGAAGAGGCCCTGGGCTCGCTGGAGGAGGCCCCGCCGGAGTCTGCCCCCGAGGGCCCGCCAGAGGCTGCGCTGGGCACAGAGGACAACCCTGTCGTGTACAACTCAACCGACCTCGAGGTTTTCTAACGCCTGAGCATGCGTGCCGTTTCGTGCTGCACGGCCCCTTCTAGTTGTACAGCTCTGATTGACTAAACTAAAGATGAAAGACAACAGTGGGTGGGTCCTGACGGATAGCACTTTAAGCTCTCTGCTGGTTGTTGAAAGACTGTGAGCAGCAGCCAAAGCTTGTACAGATCTTCTACAGAAATCCTTGCCTGGTTAAAATGTTGTTGATAAATTGTGATATTTCTGTTTGGATATTTTGCAAGCTTTTGATACATTACTGCATTCATGGAAAGTTTATTGCAGCAAGAAAATATACATTCACTTATTTCAAAAGAATACAGCTTGTGTTTTAGTCATCGGAGATGCTCTAAACGTTTGTTAAAGGTGAATTGTACAATAAAAGTAGTACATGCTTAATGTGTAAAAGTCAAGCTCAGCTTTTGGTGCGTGTCATCTTGCTCTCAAATATGTCTGTGGTTGGCTTCTTCCACTTTGTTTTTGCTTTTGAGCTGAATTAATGAACATTCTTGAACTAAGTTTCAGTCCATGCTCAAATTAAAAAGCAGTCTCTTAAGTTTTGTGATTAATAGTAGCTTCTCTGATCAGGTTCAAGTTCATTATCATACTAGTGCTTCATCTGTGATGTGGACAATCTGAAGGAATACAAACACATCAGATTACTTTTTCCAAGTGACTGGTAAAGTAACGCATTATTTTTTAATTTACTAGAGAATATCGGAGTTACTTTTTCAAATAAGTAATGCAAGTTACTTTGTTTTCCCATTCATTGACTGTTGTGTGCCCATGTGAACATAGTTTAGTTTTATTGCCATCTGCCCAAGAACATTTCAGTACAAGTACATTGGAATTCAAATCAAGCATAAACATGCATACACATACACAAACTGTATTAAAAATAGAATAATATTACACTTATAATAAAATTGTAATAAATAATATAGCACCTTTGTTTTAAGTGTCCATAGAAATGGGAATGTAGGGTAACATGTTAGCTGTTCAAAGTCAATGGTGGACGAGGATCCCTCCTTAATGTCCTGGTCCACTAGCCTGACAGAAGCTATTATACCATCGGGTCTTGTGAGCAGGAATACTCACAGGCCTGCGATGTCTCTGTATCCTTGAACAGAGTATAAGCTGAGTGATGTTTATCCCTCAGAATGCTCTTAGCTTTCCTCCTGCACCGTAGAGTATATATTGTGTCCATGGAGGGGAGGTTAGAACCAATGACCCTCTCTGTGGTTTTCATGACTCGTCGCAGTGACTTCCTCTCGGCCCGGGGGGGTGTTACCACACCACACTGTGAGACCGCTAGTGAGGATGCTCTCAACAAAACCTTTGTGACATGATGGCTACTGTAGGTGAACACGGATTACTCAAACAGTGAAGTGAAAACTCAGAATATGATGCAAACCTGCAATAATTAAATGTTAAATGACTCAAATGTCCTTTACTTTAATAATGCTGAAGAGTAATGGACTTTCTTCTGCTGGGTCCTATACTTCGTACAATCTAGAATGGCAGCACAGCTTGAAGAATTGTTTGCGTGTTAATTTACATTTCCTTCAGCTTGAGAAGGAAAGGGCTTTTACTCTGTGTCCACCTGATGAAATATTTTCCACTTGTAAATTTCTTATATTTAGCACTTCCCAGTGTGTCACTTTAACATTTCAGAATAAAGCTGACCTTCTTTATTAGCCCTTTATTGTCACTAGTCACAAGTACCAGCGAAATTAGCCATCAACCTGTCCATACATGCATACATATACACAACATACATACAGTCCATAATAGTCTCAGTCTCAGTGCTGACCGCTCTGCCCACTGCTTCAATCATGACGGACAGCCCTGTGAGGTTTTGGACAGCTGTTACTGTTTCCTGAATTCCTCGATAAACCAGGGCAAAGCCTAATCCAATCGGCAGAAGACCTGTTATCATGGTTCCGAATAGGTAGATATCTTCAATGTCCTCCACGGAAAGAGCCGCCAGGCACACGACCTGCCACCTCTCCCACGCGTCCATCGTGTAGCCAGCTGCGAACGTTCCAGCAGGTTAGTCAGGTTCCCCCGAACCCAAGCTTCTCGTCGAAAAGATGGCGTCAATTGCGTTGAGAGACCAGTTGATCAAATCCATGATTTTAGTTTCAGTTTGGAGAGCAGTGCAGAGAGAGTCTCTCAAAGTAAAAGACAATAGATGAGACGAGAGAGCAAGCAGGGAAGGTAACGGGGAGGAGAGGGAGAGAAAATGTGACCGCCTTCACTGAGAGCCAAACGAGCTCACACATCAAATGCATGCTAACAGTTATGTCTGTGTAAAAACTGTTCAAATTCAAAGATTGGCACCTGATAAACAAATATAAATTTAAATCTCTACAAATCCTAGACTGAAAAAGTAATGAAAATTCGGATCATCATGAGATGAATGCTAAAAGCTCATTCGCCCAGGCTCTGGATTCACAGCAGCAATAATGTCATTTAAGCCCCTAATATTTTGATATGTAGCACATACAGCTGAATGATCTATTAATCCATGTATGATTCCACTGATTTCACGCTTCAGTACTATATTCAGCATTAGAAATAACTACAGCATTCTACAGAACTGCTTTCTGTATGTCACTGCATAGGGAACACTATCATAAGTGTTCTGAGCATAGACATAATATACAGACGCCTCATAGACTGACGCTGCCTATTAGAGCTGACGTATCAGCATCTTGGATGGGTCCCCAATGCGCCCCCCTTCATTTATTTCTACTGAGGAAGGTGTATCCCCAACTACAATCATCATAACCCCCCGAATTTTTACCGGATTTTCACACGGTTTGGTTTGGTTTGTTACAAACGGCAGAGATGTAGTTATGATACAGGACGCTGTCACACATTGAAAAATACTGCTTTCATGCTAAAAGACTTTGTATTATGCTCTAACAAAGACATATGCTAGGCTATGGCATATTGATAAATGTATAAATGAATGAATTTTATATTTTAATAAAGAAACAAGTTTGATTGTTCATTTGAATTTATTTCAAGCAGGTGGAAGCTCTGGTCAAAGGATGAGGGTACAGCAGCTGTGATGAGGTTTGCACGGCACACCTCACAGGACAGTTTTTCAGAATTTTTCTGACAACAAACTCTGAAATGTAGACAAGGCATTGTCCACAAGACCACCAAAGTGGGTTGGCAGGTAACTGTGGGCACATATGACTGCAGAAATGTTTGCAGATGGAGACAGGAGCTCTTCCTCTGCCATTAAAGCAGAGTGCATGTCTGCAGCTGATAGGGACACAGTTTCATCTTGTGCTGCCACGTTGCCTGACCCACTTGGTGAGACACCACAACAGATCATCAGACGGCGGAAAATGCCTTGGAACTGCCCTGCAGTTGGATTGTTATTCCAGCCTCCTAAAAAAAATCTAAAACATTTACACACTTAACCATGTTTCTTCCACAGGTAGGTTATAAAAGGTAAGTAAGGTAATAACTGTATAACCATGTTTCTTCCACAGGTAGGCTATAAAAAGATACGCTCTGGTGTCTGATGTGCCGTTTACTTTGGGGGGGGGGTTACTTCATGAGCTGATAGCCACCAGTAGGTGACCAGTCTGAGAGGTCTATCACATCAAAAAAAATCTCTACTAGAATTTGCCCACCCAGAAGGTACCAATATCCGGTCTGGTCCACGGACTGTGCAGGAAGCGGAATGTGCAGACATAACGCTGAACTTGGAGCAGGTCAGGAATCATCATCAACAACAATGTGTCCATGTTGAGGACAAAGCCAATGACTGACAGATACCTTCAAAAGAAAACATCATCAATAAGATCATGGCAAAACAAGACACCTCGAGAGCACCTAGTAATTGTAGTTATTGAAAGACGTTAATTGACTTTTCTACAAATATTCATAACACAACACATGGTGACACAGATAGCAACAGCAATACATGTTTTGCTCCAATAAAATCCCTGAATGGTAAATGATTTAAGTGCAGTACAAATCTACTGGGTGCAAAATTACAAGTCAGTGTCAGGAACAACTAGGAACTATATTAAAACTGAACAAGGAGAGTTTAAAAACAAGAACACGTCATACATACCATTTGACACCTCTATGACCTGAAAAACACTGAACACAAGAAGATTACAACATGCAGAGACAAACAACATAAACAAGAAGAAAAAGTGCAATACAAGTTATGCTCCTTAAAGCAGGAGGGACTCACATTACCTCCTGCCTCTGGTTCCCTTTCATAGGTCACTTCGATGCTGCGGTGACGTCACCGTATGGGAACACCTTTCGGTGTGACGAATGTCTGAAGCCCTATACCATCTCGCCAATTTTATTGGCCAAATAGCGCTTGGCACCGCCTTACGCATGCGTACGCATAGTATACCTGAGTGCCGCGCGCTATTTCGCTCAGATTTCATTTCCTTCAGGAAAGCGAATCATCTGTGCCCTAAGGAAACCATCTCGCGTTCTCAGCGGTTTTTTTCTTCGAGCAATGTTCAACTCCTCTTCGCGGACGCGATGAGTCAACGAAAGGTATGAGCCGTATAATGGGTTTATCACGGGGAGGCACTCATGAGAGGTTCGTTTAGCAGCCTCTCTGCATGTTCTCTCTGTGATAGCCTGCGGCTACAGTTCTGCGCTCGGGAGTGTATTTTCTCTAGGTCGCCTCGCGTCTAACCCCCGCCGTTACGCTTCTGCGGTTGCCGAGGCGCCGCACGAGGCGGTGGTTTGGGGCGATGTGTGCGGCTTGGACTATGAGGACAGTGATGCGCTGGAGTTTTTCCGCTTCGCTCGCTCTCCCCCACTCGAGTGTTAAATCAGCAGATTTGCTTTTACAAACTATGTTTGTCCACCGCGGCTTCGGACTCAGAGTACGCTCTGGCCGGCACATGCGGTTCTCTCCCTCCGAGCGGACACGAGAAATGCGCCTCCCCTTTCTCAGTGAGCTGTTGAATGTGGTTACCTGCGTGGTGGATAAACTACCCCCCCCCCCCCCGTGAGCCGCTACCCTTCTTCACGGACCTCCACCAAGAGGTTTCGAGGTTCTGGAAGCAGCCTTAATCAGCGCGCATCACGAACGCCGCGGGTTTCGCCGCCATTGCTGACATGGCGGACCGCGGTTATACAGCGATGCCGCCGGTGGACGAACTCTCTAAGCCGAACATATCGTGCCGAACTCGGCCGCGGCCTAAAGTCTCGCCCCCTCTCGAAGGCGTGTCGAGTCACGTCTAATCTCGGCAAATTTACTTCACTTGATGGCGGTTCTATCGAGAAAGATATCACAACCGGAGGCTGTGAAAAAGCTGCGGGGGGCAACAGATTTGGCGCTAAGTGCTACCAAACATACTGCCCGAGCAGTGAACCGTTCTATGACAGGGATGTTAACGGTCAAGCGCCACCTTGGCTAATCTCGCCGACATTACAGAAAACCTGAGTTGAACGGCAAAAGCCTCTTGTCCTCAATCCCCTTACAGCAGTTCCTGATACTTCTGCTGTTCGTCAGGGACTGTGCCCTCCACTAGAGAGCGCTGATGGACTGCTAATGCACATCCAACCCTCTCACTGCAGTCCCCACGCTCTAACATTGACTGTCTCGCAGCAAAGGCACCTCGAGCATCATTGGATCGAGCTATCACTTGAGCGCCCCCTCAGACACTCTGCACAATCCAGCCTTCAGAGTTTGAGGCACGGCACAAGAGGCTGACAAAGACAGCCCGTTTATGACGGCTCACACAGCTGCCGCGTTCTCGCTAGCGGCTGGCCTGATGTTTATCTTGTTGGATTAAATCCTGCTGTGGATACGCTTCAGGATTGTACACAACGAAACGCAGCGACTTTGACACATGCACTTCCCTTCCTGTTCGTCAGGGACTGTGCCCTCCACCGGAGAGCTCTGTTGGACCGCTAATGCACATCCAACCCTCTCACTGCAGTCCCCACGCTCTAACATTGACTGTCTCGCAGCAAAGGCACCTCGAGCATCATTGGATCGAGCTATCACTTGAGCACGCCCTCAGACACTCTGCACAATCCAGCCTTCAGAGTTTGAGGGACAGCACAAGAGGCTGAATAAGACGGCCCGTTTATGACGGCCCTCACAGCTGCCGTAAGCACGCTAGCGGCGTGGCCTGATGTTCATTTTGTTGGATTTAATCCTGCCGTGGATACGCTTCAGGATTAGACACAATGAAACGTAGTGACTTTGACACATGCGCTTTCCTTGCTTACGGATGCTGTGAGCTTTCCGTGCTCGGACATTAATGCATGTGGGAACTCTGCAGGCGGAGGCTTGGAAACCACTACGTTTTTCCGGGCCGCAGGGTAGCGCTTGCCCGGCATTTTCACTATGGGTGTTATGCACAATTCGTCATGGATACACCATTCAGTTCAGAAAGGCCCGTCTCTTTGCCATGGATATCTTCCCATGGTTGTTAAACCAAAGGAAATCGTGGTGCTGCGGCAGGAGCATCTCTGCTGGGAATAGGGGCTATAAAGGTACACCCCTCTCAGATGGAGTCAGGTTTTACAGCCGCTATTTTTGTGTAAAAAAAAAAAAAAAAAAAAAAAAGTGGCTTTTTTCGCTGTTTGAATCTTGCACTCAGGTTGAGCAAAGAAATCAAGATGTTAACGGTAAAGTCTATTCTGTCTCAGATTCAACCGAAGAGTTGGTTTGTCACGATCGATCTGAAGGATGCATATTTTCATATTCAGATCATCAAGAGACACAGGAATTCCTCAGATTCGCTTTAGAGGGCAAAGCGTATCAGTACTGTGTTCTTCCCTTCGGCTTAGCCTTGGCTCATCGAGTATTTTCGAAATGCATGGACGCAGTTCTGGCCCCATTGTGGCTCCAGGGCATTCGCGTATTGAATTACCTGGATGATTGGCTGTTGTTAGCACAATCGCAGACTCAAGCACACTCCCATCGGGATTTTGTGCTGAATCATCTAAACAGCCTGGGCTTATGCACAAATTTCCAGAAGTGTGTTTTTAATTCCCTCTCAGCGGATAACCTTCTGGAAATAGACTTGGACTCTCGCGCGATGACAACAAGACTATCTCTCCCGCGCGTTCAGTCTCTCACATTATGCCTGCGCCATTTCATAGCAGGTCGCGCAGTGACGGTGAGTTTGTGCCTCAGACTTTTGGGTCTTATGATAGCAGCATCCCCTGTAATCTGTCTGCCCTTACGAAAAAGAAGTTTATTCAAGTGTGCTATTAGTATACTTCTTTTAAACTAAAAATAGGAAAGTATGCTTTTAGTTTACTTTTTATGTACTTCTCAGAAATGGGCTTTATGTACTCCTCAGAAATATACTTAAAATGACATTTAAGTATACTTGAGTTATACTTACAAAAAGTCTAAATATACTTGAACTTTACTTAAGTATACTTAATAAAATAAACTTGAAGTATACTACTTTTTGGTAAGGGTGGGCTCGCTTCACATGCGCCCATTTTCAGTGGTGGACGAAAAGCTAAA
Source organism: allo-octoploid hybrid of Carassius auratus x Cyprinus carpio (assembly GCA_024542945.1). Classification (NCBI taxonomy): domain Eukaryota; kingdom Metazoa; phylum Chordata; class Actinopteri; order Cypriniformes; species allo-octoploid hybrid of Carassius auratus x Cyprinus carpio. The sequence continues at coordinate 34,741 of JANHFF010000339.1, read as the reverse complement.
ACATGTCACCCCGTTGTTTTCCGCATTGTACGATTTCGGTGACACGGAGGTGTGTTATGTCGATAAAACCATGGATGTCAGCTAAATTCCTTCAAACTGGAGTTCAGCTGGGGATTCGTGCTTCCCGCGAGACTGGCACGACGGACGTGTCTTTGACCAGTTGGGGAACTGTTTGTCAAGGACGCCCAGCTCACGGAGCATGGCAGCGACACAACGCGGCTGGCATATAAACAGGTTGGAATTGCTGGCAGTTTTTATAGCTCTCCAGTATTTCTTGAATCTGCTGATCGGCCGTCATGTACTACTCAGGTCAGACAACATGGCGGTTGTGTCGTATCTGAATCAGCAAGGAGGATTACGCTCTCACCCCCTGTGCAGGCTGGCGAGGATAATTCTTCTTGGTCTCAGAACAGATTTCTGTCGATCTGAGTGGTTCTTGTCCCCGGGCACTTGAACTTCGGAACGGATTTGTTCTCCAGACAGAGCCTGGAGCAAGGGGAATGGAGGTTGCACCCCCAAACGGTAGCCTTATATGGCAAGTATTTGGAGAAGCGAAAGTGGACTTATTCATGTCGAGCACGACTACGCATTGCCCGCTATGGTTCTCCCTATGCCCTCCATCGCCCCTAGGCATGGATGCGTTAGCTCACGATTGGCCCAGGACCAGCTTATGCTTTTCCTCCAATTCGACTAATTCCAGCAGTGCTATCCAGAATTTGGCTGGACAGTGTGGAGCCACACATCCGTGGTTTGCGGATCTGGTCAATCTGTAGCGGGCTCTCCGTGGGAGATTCCCCTCAGACAGGACTTACTATCGCAAGCACGAGGGATGACTTGGCACCCAAGGCCAGATCTATGGAAGCTGTTGGCGTGGCCTCTGAGCGGAGTGAGTTAATATGTCCCGGTTTTTCAGTTGGAACTACCGAGACTATAATGAATTCTAGGGCAGTTTCTACGAGACGCTTTATGCTTTCAAATGGAAACTGTTTACTGCCTGATGTGGAATTCATAATTTAGATCAGTTTACTGCCCCGTGGCTTCAGTACTGGAGTTTCTTCAAGACTGTTTTTCTGATGAAGTAACACCAGCCATTCTTTAAGTTTACGTGGCAGCCATTTCAGCTAACCACGTATATATAGATGTTACTTCAGTGGGCCATCATCCGCTGGTCTCTTGCTTATACGGGGTTTGCGACGGCTAAGGCCTTTCCCGCCCTGCATGAGTTCCTTCATGGAATTTATTCATTGTGTTGCAAGGTCTATCAGAACATCCGTTTGAGCCCTTGGAAATTATACAAAATAAATAAATCCTACTTTAAAGACAGTTCTTCTTGTGGCTTTATCCTCCCTCATGAGAGTTGGGGATTTGCAGGCTCTTCTGTTTGGCCCTCGTGCATGGACTTTTCACCAGGGTTTGTGAAAGTACTGCTGCGACCGAGGCCTAATTATGTCGCTAAGGTCGCCTTGAACCCCTTTCACTTTTAACAAGTGGTCTTGGAAGCTTTACTCCCTGCTGAGGCGGGGCTAGGAGATCTGAGTCTTTGCCCTGTCAGAGTGCTGAAGACTTATGTTGATCGAACAGCTCCATGGCGTGAGTCTGACCAGCTGTTGTCTGTTAGGACACAAATAGAGGCTGTGCTGTCACAAAGCAGCGCATGTCCCATTGGTTGGTGGAGACTATATCTTTAGCCTATGAGGTGCGCGGACTTGCTTCGCCCTTAGGAATTAGAGCTCATTCCACGAGAGCAGTGGTTTCATCGAAATCATTTCTCAGTGGATCTTCTATATATGATGTCTGTGCTGCGGCAGGATGGTCCTCTCCGAGCACTTTTGTCAAGTTTTACAGTCTTGATGTGAGGATGGCTCCTGGCTCCCGGGTTCTATCCGCTTGAGCAGATGCTTTCCTTGGATCCCAACTATCAGGTACGTCAGGCGTTATGGTATAGGGTTCCCATACGGTGATGTCACCGCAGCATCGAAGTGACCTATGAAAGGGAACATCTCGGTTATGTATGTAACCACGGTTCCCTGAATAGGGAACGAGATGCTGCGGTCCCGGCCATTCCGTACCTTGATAGCATTTCTTCAGTTCATGAAATCTGAGCGAAATAGCGCGCGGCACTCAGGTATACTATGCGTACGCATGCGTAAGGCGGTGCCAAGCGCTATTTGGCCAATAAAATTGGCGGGATGGTATAGGGCTTCAGACATTCGTCACACCGAAAGGTGTTCCCATACGGTGACGTCACCGCAGCATCTCATTCCCTATTCAGGGAACCGTGGTTACATACGTAACCGAGATGTTTTGCACATAGCAACATCATATGAACATACATACCATTTTTGACACCTGACCTGTATGACCTGAAGAATACTGGACAGAAGAGTCAACAGAAACAAAACAGCAGACAGCAAAAAGATCCAAACAAGAGAAAGAGCATCTTATGAACTCGATGCGTAGCAAGAGAACAGAGCATCGTGTTATCTTATGATGTCGTGAAATTTTCATGGAAACCATTCGATATTTAAAATAAACCTCTTTGTTTGGTGTAGGGGTGTGCCATCTTTCATCACCAAACTGAGCAAGTATTCCCTGCCTCTCAACAAGAGCTCTACTCTCTCTGTCCAATTCAAAGCACCCAGAGGAGCTTTGGATCCCTTGGCACGTGGATTACGGCTGTTCAGGACGTCAAACAACCTGTCAATCATCTAAAAAAAGCATAAGGCTGTGTTAACTGATATATCACTTCAAACAGTGGTATCGTATCATGGAGATCAAATTATAATCTAATTTCAGTATATAAAACAAGTATTTTAGTACACAGCTCTGCTTGGATTTCCGTCTGCAGGTAAGTATAAACAGAGTTGGATTTCATGCAGAATATGCAGTGTTATATAACAATGTTTGCATGTTATATTACCTCAATGAATTCTGCTGTTGCGTCACAGTTTTTAAACTGTGAATAACCAAGGTCCCTCAGTGTGTGCAGTGCTACCACTACAGAGTGACTCAGTGTTTGAGCAGCCAGGGACACCTTCATCTTCTGGCCATCAAAGTGGACATGCTTGTGCAATCCATCTTTTGTTTGGACATTGTTGAGCTCAACAATGTATGACCAGCTGATTTCTCCAGTGGTGCTGGTTATCGGGCTGTAAGCCTGCAACATGTTGCGTGCCAGTTTCAACATGTGACAAGCGTCCATCAACACAAACACCCATTCAGCGGTCACTGGATGTTCAAAGAAGGTTCTAATGGGGGTTTCCCTTTAGCTGACACCAGAGCTGGTTGCACATGTTGACATTGGAGGCATGCCCATCCATAGTCATGCAGACCACTCTTATGCTACGTGCATGCAATTCCTCCAGAGCATGGACAACCAGGACCTTCTGTGTGTCTGGTGACACAGACTTTGTGAGGTAGTAGGCAACTGGAGCTTTCCAATGACCCTGTATGCCTACCACCATAAAAACAATGGTGGCTACATCAGTCTCATCCATGCCATTCCCCATATCCACATATCCAGACATTTTCTGGGTATAGGGATTGTACTGGACATGTTTTTTGATGGCCATGGCATCCAACATGAGGGCCACAGAGCCATATTTAGCAGGGTCTTCTTCACGTCTTTTCTGCAACATGTCCAACATCATTGTGTCGAGCCCAGGCTTGGCATCCACTGATTGCATCCACCTTTACAAAATGAAAATAATAGCTATTTAAGTGCTTAAACCCTTGGATCCCTATTTTGGACACTTTTTCATTTTTTTTCTAAGATTGTTCTTTTTTCCAAGACTTTCAAAAAATAGTGAAAATAGCACATACACAAAACTTCTACGTCAGTTCCCTGTTTGTTGTACATTATGTAGGGCTGAAGTGTTTTAAGTATTTTAACCATGTTTAAAAAGTGTAATCAAAAAAAAAAAAAAAAAATTTGGTGTATTCGTGGCCCCGCTTTGAAAAGAGGTCTTTCTGAAGATCTGAAATTCAGTTAATACAAACTAGTTAGTAAGTTCCCTTGAAATAATACCTTTAATTAAGTTTGACAAAGAGTGTAAACAACATAAAGCCAAGCCTTTCTTTCAACTCCTCATTAATAAGGTTCTTTTAGAGTTACAAATGGCCTGCTCTTATCATGTGATCGTGGTTGTATCTCTCTATTAGTGCTATTGGATCTTAGTGCTGCGTTCGACACTATTGACCACACTATTCTTTTGCATAGACTAGAACACTTTGTTGGGATTGATGGAAGTGCATTAGCATGGTTTAAATTGTACTTATATGACCGCCATCAATTCGTAGCAGTGAATGAAGAGGTATCATATCGTTCACAAGTGCAGTATGGAGTACCGCAAGGCTCAGTACTAGGGCCGTTACTCTTCACGCTTTACATGTTACCCTTGGAAAATATCATCAGGAAACACGGTGTTAGCTTTCACTGTTATGCTGATGATACTCAGCTCTATATTTCTTTGCGGCCCGGCGAAACATACCAATTTGAAAAACTAACGGGATGCATAGTCGATATAAAAAACTGAATGACGAGTAATTTCTTACTGCTAAATTCTGAAAAAACAGAGATGTTAATTATAGGGCCTAAAAACTCTGCATGTAATAACCTAGAACGCTGTCTAAGACTTGATGGCTGCTCTGTCAATTCTTCGTCATCAGTTAGGAACCTAGGTGTGCTATTTGATAGCAACCTTTCCTTAGAAAGCCACGTTTCTAGCATTTGTAAAACATTGCATTTTTCCATCTCAAAAATATATCTAAATTATGGCCTATGCTCTCAATGTCAAATGCAGAAATGTTAATCCATACGTTTATGACCTCAAGGTTAGACTATTGTAATGCTCTATTGGGTGGTTGGCACGCTTAGTAAACAAACTCCAGTTAGTCCAAAATGCAGCAGCTAGAGTTCTTACTAGAACCAGGAAGTATGATCATATTAGCCCAGTCCTGTCAACACTGCACTGGCTCCCTATCAAACATCGTATAGATTTTAAAATCTTGCTTATTACTTATAAAGCCCTGAATGGTTTAACACCTCAGTATTTCAACGAGCTCTTGTTACATTATAGTCCTCCACGTCCGCTCCATTCTCAAAACTCTGGCAATTTGATAATACCTAGAATATCAAAGTCAACTGCGGGCGGCAGATCCTTCTCCTATTTAGCACCCAAACTCTGGAATAACCTACCTAGCATTGTTCGGGAGGCAGACACACTCTTGCTGTTTAAATCTAGATTAAAGACCCATCTCTTTAACCTGGCTTACATATAACATACTAATACACTTCTAATATCCAAATCCGTTAAAGGATTTTTAGGCTGCATTAATTAGGTAAACCGGAACCGGGAACACTTCCCATAACACCCAATGTACTTGCTACATCGTTAGAAGAATGGCATCTACGCTCATATTAGTCTGTTTCTCTCTTATTCCGAGGTCACCGTAGCCACCAGATCCAGTTTGTATCCAAGTCAGAGGGTCACTGCAGTCACCCGGATCCAGTATGTATCCAGCCCAGATGGTGGATCAGCACCTAGAAAGGACCTCTACAGCCCTGAAAGACAGCGGAGACCAGGACTAGAGCCCCAGAGACAGATCCCCTGTAAAGACCTTGTCTCAGACGACCACCGGGACAAGACCACAGGAAACAGATGATTCTTCTGCACAATCTGACTTTGCTGCAGCCTGAAATTGAACTGCTGGTTCGTCTGGCCAGAGGAGAACTGGCCCCCCAACTGAGCCAGGTTTCTCCCAAGGTTTTTTTCTCCATTCTGTCACTGATGGAGTTTTGGTTCCTTGCCGCTGTCGCCTCTGGCTTGCTTAGTTGGGGACACTTCATTTACAGCGATATCGTTGACTTGATTGCAAATTATTGCACAGATACTATTTAAACTGAACTGAGTTGCATGATGACATCACTGAATTCAATGATGAACTGTCTTTAACTGTCATTTTGCATTATTGACACACTGTTTTCCTAATTAATGTTATTCAGTTGCTTTGACGCAATCTTTTTTGTTTAAAGCGCTATATAAATAAAGATGACTTGACTTGACTTGACTTTTCCTTCAGATCTTCCAGAAGACTCTTTACGGTTTTCTTTGCTCTCCGTTCTCGGGCCTTTGCATTTTGCTTCTCCCGCTCTAGACTCTCCACTCTAGCCAAAGCTTCACTGAGTCTGGCCTTTAGACAAGTAGGGGAATTGGGCAATGCATAGGAGTAGTCCTAGTAGAAAGAAGGATGAAAATATTTTCAGTGATGTTTATATCATACCACTCACAGTTGTTTGCAGGCACACATTCTTAATTTCTTACCCGTAATATCACTGCCAGCACCATAAGTATGGGAAAGAGAGAAAGGGTGCGTGTGTGAGAGAGAGTGTCAGTGAAAGAGGGTGTGTATTTGTTCACGAGTGTATATATTTATTTATAACATATAAAAAGTGTATATGTGAATATGTCTGAAAAGAGCTGCAGAAAGCAAGGGAGAGATTTTGATATGACCACAGCCATGATGCTCACAGCTGTATGGGACATATCACATAGCCCACAGATACTCACATCATTGGGCTGAGGTTCACTTTCAGGGAAATGCTGAGAAAGGTCCACTGGTAGGCTCTCTTCAGCTTTCCTTGAAGTTTTTGTGTTCCTTGTCACTACAGGCTAAAATATAAGAAACTTAATACTTAAAAACAACTTCATTCAAAACACTTGAAAAGGTTTTAGTATCCTACAGTGTATTTTAATACACAATACATCACTAATTCCTAAACATGCAGAAAGAACTAACGGTAAAAAACATGTTTAGCAAAGTGTGATATTAACTTTTGTTTTACATATGAATCATAGACATCTCTGTTAGTGTTACGTCTCAGGCCTCTGTGGCTCTCTCCGACAGCCACCGGAGGGCACCTTCACTGGAATACTGACATTCTCATGGACTACATTACCCAGCGGCCCCGTACCTCGGACTAATCACCACCAGGTGTTCCTCATTCCACGCCCTATTTAAGCTGCAGCCAAACACACACACAGTGTGAAGTCTTGTTTAGCCTGTCTGACAGTGTTTATCCCTGTCTTTCCGTGTAATACCTTGAACTGTCCTGATCCTGACGATTCTCTGCCGCCTGCCTTACTGACCCTTTGCTCTGTCCACGACCTGTCTACTGTCTGCCGCCTGCCCCGATTCAAGGCTGGTAATCGACCCTGTCATTGATTGTCTCTGATATCGCTGACGCTGTTGTCTGAACCCTTCCTGTTCTCGCTACGATTTCTTAATAAACATTGCACATGGATCCGAATGTCTCTGACTCCCCGTTACGGAAGACTTCGCCACCTCAGGATCCAACGATGTTCTTCCAGTTATCCTCCGATGTTTCTGCTCAGGCCTCCGTGCTGGTCACACATCAACAACAGCTACAGAGACTCACCTCTCTCACAGAGGAGCTAGTAAAGACGCTACAAACTCTCCATGTGACCACCCCAGCAGTGAGTTCGACGCCAGCTGCCACGCCCAACACTACCGTCTCGACTCACGCATCTCATGGGATCCGTCTCTCTCTTCCAGAAAAATAGAATATACCATGGCCTTTCGCACCCTCGCTGCTCAAACGGGCTGAAAGGAGGAACCGCTACGGCTCTTCTACTGCAAAGGGCTCAACCATGATCTACAGTCAGAGCTAGCCTGCAGAGAGGAGGGAAGGACTCTGGATCAATTCATGGATCTTGCTATTTGTCTGGATAATCTGATACGCTCCCGACGCACTCGTCGACATTCACCAGACCGGCCTGTCGCTCAAGGACTCCCCGCGCCAGAGCCCTTACAGATCGGTGCCACCCAACTACCCTCTATGGAGCGAGAGAGATGCATTCGCCAACATCTGTGTCTGTACTGTGGGCAGGCCGGTCATCTCAGAGTCTCCTGTCCCATCAGACCCTCTCGCCAGAATTCCACTGCGGTGAGTACCCACCTTCATTCTTTTGGGGTACCAGTGGTCATTAACATTGAGGGGAGGAGAGTTGATACCGATGCTATGATAGACTCTGACGCTGCGGGAAATTTCATTGACATCTCTTTCACTGAAACTCATGACATCCCTCTCCTTTCATGTGAATCCCGGGTGGCAGTGGCAGCGTTATTTGGTCATCTGCTGGGCTCAGGAAAAATTGAATACATCACGCCAGATATCAACCTCCAAATTGGAGCTCTCCACACCGAAACCATTCGACTGTTTGCCATTGACTCACCTCAGAATCCCATCATTCTAGGACTACCCTGGCTGGAAAGACATAACCCACGCATATCATGGTCAACCCAAGAAATCTTTCAATGGTCTCAATCCTGTCAAGACCACTGCTTCCTCACACGTCTGCCATCCACTCCTCCCCAGGAGGAGGAGCGCAACCCTTCTGACATGTCAGGCCCGCCGATCGAATATCAGGACTTAGTTGAAGCCTTCAGCAAAACCAAAGCTTCCACCTCATCGACCCGTTGACTGTGCCATCGACCTCATACCAGGTTCCACTCCTCCCAAAGCAAGATTCTTTCCTCTCTCGCAACACGAGTCAGCAGCCATGAGGGAGTATATAGAGGAGGAGTTGGCTAAGGGCTTCATTACGCCATCCAAGTCACCAACTTCAGCGGGGTTCTTCATCAAAAAGAAGGATGGAGGCCTTCGGCCTTGTAACGATTATCGGGCACTCAACGAGATCAGTGTGAAGTTCCGTTATATGCTACCTCTGGTTCCTTCGGCCCTGGAGCAGCTTCGCAATGCCCGGTAATTCACTAAACTAGATCTACGCAGTGCCTACAACCTGATTCGCATTCGCAGGGACGAGTGGAAGACGGCCTTCTCTACAACATCCGGGCACTATGAGTTGGTTATGCCGTTCGGGCTTGCCAACAGTCCCTCATCAACGATGTCTTCCGGGATATGCTTAACCAGTGTGTGATCGTCTACATGGATGACATCTTGATATACTCCGAATCCATGGAAGCCCATGTCAAAAAGGTCAGAGCGGTCTTGCAGAGACTCATTCAGCATCAACTCTATGCCAAGCTACAGAAATGTGAGTTTCACCAGACACAAATTTCCTTCCTGGGGTACATTATCAGTGCAGAGGGGATAGCCATGGATGAGAAGAAGGTAGAGGTGGTGTTAGATTGGCCTAGACCATCCACAATCAAGGAGCTCCAACGTTTCCTAGGGTTTGCAAACGTCTATCGATGCTTTATCAGAAATTTCAGTGTGGTAGCTGCACCTCTCACCTCTCTGTTACAGGGAAAGAGCCAACGTCTCATGTGGACACCTTCAAGCGAGCAGGCCTTCCAGCAACTCAAGCGACGATTCACGACCGCTCCCGTCTTGCATCATCCTAATCCGGAGCTGGAGTTCACGGTAGAGGTGGACGCATCCAACACGGGCATTGGTGCAATCCTCTCACAACGCCACGGTAACCCACCTAAACTGTTTCCATATGCTTTCTTCTCCCGCAAGTTAAACCCAGCGGAGAGGAATTACGACGTTGGAGACAGGGAACTATTAGCCATGAAGGCTGCCTTCGAGGAGTGGCGTCATTGGCTGGAGGGGGCTAAACTACCTTTCCTGGTACTCACCTACCATCGTAACCTGGAGTACATCCGTTCTGCCAAACGCCTCAACCCCAGATGGTCATTATTCTTCTCCTGTTTCGACTTCAAGGTAACCTACAGACCTGGAGCCAAGAATGGCAAGGCAGACGCTCTCTCTCGACAGTTTGATCACCTGCCCAAAACTAATGCTGTTGAGACCATTCTTCCCTCTACTGTGATTCTAGCACCTGTCCAATGGGACATCATGACGGAGATCTCCGAGGCTCAGGTTCACGATCCTGTACCAGCCGAGTGTCCACCTGAACGTACCTATGTTCCTGCCGAGCTCTGACCACGAGTGATACAGTGGATACACCAATCTCCCAGCGCTGGCCATCCGGGCATAAACGCTTCTATAGAGCTGGTGGCCAATCGCTTCTGGTGGCCCTCTCTCCAGACGGACGTCACTCAGTTCATTCAAGACTGTAACACTTGCAACATCACCAAGACCTCCCATCAATGGCCGGTGGGTCTTCTCCAACCTCTGCCCTTACCTCAACGACCCTGGTCTCATATTGCTGTCGACTTTGTGACTGACTTGCCCAGCTCCAACAGTTTCACCACCATACTCACCATAATAGAACGTTTCTCCATATCCTGCTGTCTGGTTCCTCTTCCCAAACTGCCCACCGCCTTTGAGACAGCGGAAGTCCTTCTTCAGAACGTCTTCAGGTTCTACGTTCTTCCAGAGGACATGGTGTCAGACTGAGGTCCACAGTTTACTTCCCGGGTATGGAGAACCATCTGCCAGCAACTCAACATCAACGTCAGCCTGACCTCTGGATTTCACCCGGAGTCCAATGGTCAGGTGGAACGCCTAAATCAGGAACTTACCCGCTTCCTCCGAACCTATTCTCACAATAAGCAGGCAGACTGGAGTCGTTACCTTCTGTGGGCGGAGCATGCCCAAAACTCCCTTCGAAAGCCAGCTACTGGCCTCACCCCCTTCCAATGTGTGCTGGGTTTCCAACCACCCTTGTTTTCCCTGGTCGGGTGAGCCCTCGGAGCTTCCCGCAGTTGACGACTGGATGAGAAGGAGCGAGGAGACTTGGAACGGAGCACATGTCCACCTTCAACGTGCGGTCCGCAGGGCCAAGGAACAGGTGGATCATCACCGCAGAGCGGGCCTTCGGTTCACTCCTGGTCAGTGGTTCTGGCTGTCCACCAGAGATCTTCGATTTCCGGCAATCCTGCAAGAAGCTCAATCCGAGGTACCTGGGTCCTTTCAAATTCATCCGGGAAATAACCCCAGTTTCATTTCGTTTAGCATTACCTGCCAGTTACCGTATCTCACCCACCTTTCATGTCTCCCTGCTTAAGCCCGCTGGTGGTCCTGGAGGAGAGAGGGACCAGGAGGAGGCCGCTGAGGGAGTACCCCTCCCATAACCATCGATGGCGAGGAGGCCTATCAGATGCGAGCTATACTCGACTCACGGCGTCGAGGTAGGGTCCTACAATACCTTATCGACTGGGAGGGATATGGCCCGGAGGAACGTTCGTGGGTTAACTCTCAGGACATCTTAGACCCCAACCTCACCACAGAATACCATCGAGACCACCCCGACCGACCTGCTCCCAGACCCCGTGGAAGACCGCAGCGCAAAGATCGTGCTCGCTTCAGGAGCCGCTCCTGGGGGGGGGCTCTATTACGACTCAGGCCTCTGTGGCTCTCTCCAACAGCCACCGGAGGGCACCTTCACCGGAATACTGACATTCTCATGGACTACATTACCCAGCGGCCCTGTACCCCGGACTAATCACCACCAGGCGTTCCTCATTCCACGCCCTATTTAAGCTGCAGCCAAACACACACACAGTGCGAAGTCTTGTTTAGCCTGTCTGACATTTCTGAGCATTTATCCCTGTCTGCCTTTCCGTGTATTACCTTGAACTGTTCTGATCCTGACGATTCTCTGCCGCCTGCCTTACTGACCCTTTGCTCTGTCCACGACCTGTCTGCCGTCTGCCCCGATTCAAGCCTGGTAATCGACCCTGTCTTTGATTGTCTCTGTTATCGCTGACGCTGTTGTCTGAACCCTGCCTGTTCTCGCTACGATTTCTTAATAAACATTGCACATGGATCCGAATGTCTGTGACTCCTCGTTACAGTTAGCATGTAGAGTAAAAATACAGCTACTCTTTGGAGATGACATGGGAAGTTGAAGACAGATGGGTCACACCATCTCTAAACCTGACAATCTGAAATTCTCCACCTTCAAAATGATTTATGATTTGTTGGAATCAGACAAAATTCAAAAACCCATTTGAAGTCGATATGTGAAGTCCTCTGTCTTTTCTCATTATTAATTACTACATTAATAATAACAATACAGCTATTTTTTTTTTATAAATAAGAACAAATGCAAAAAAAACAGAACAAATAGCCTAGAAGAAACAAATAATGCATTACCTTTATAATTTTATATCTAAACTAAAGCATTCATGTACAAAAAACAATCAAATGTAGAAGTAACTTGTGTGTTCATTACAAATTTATTTATTTAAACTACAAAAGCAGTTCAATGAAGTGCAGTGAGTGATTCCCTCTTTTCTTTTGTTGTTAAGATTAACATTATGATAATGATACAGACGTCCTATACTGTAATGCATGGATCTAACATAATGTTACACATCAGATGTTTTCCCCAACAGTTCCCCAAGCATTCACTTAAGACAGAGCAGATGATGTTTGCGTGAATTCTGAAATACTGTAATTCTGTTTATGTGTGTAGGCTATTTATCGGGATCGAGAAGCAAGTGGAGAAAATGTACAAATAAAGATAATACTTTTTGTAATTAATAATAATAATAATAATAATATTTATTTATTAAATCTGATCTGCCTGTTTGCATGACAGTTGCATTGGCACAAATCTTTTTTCCCGTTTACACTGTCATAGAACAGATCCGATCTGTGTTCCATATGAGCAACAAATCGGAATTGGGTCACATTTAACTGGCAGTGTAAACGAGGCCTTAGAATCCGCTGTGGAGCTGGTTTATTGCTTACATTTTTCACCCTACGAATTTGTTTTGCAGCATTGTATATGTATATAGTAGGGCGGGAACAGTTCAACTTACTCGCAGTTTGGTTTGTATCACGGTTTGAGAGTCACAGTTTCAGCACTGTTAGATATTTGCTATGTTTAGGGAAAAACTATACTGTCAAATAAAAATAATCCAACTACAAGCAACAGCACAAATAAATACAATAAAGGTACAAATAAAATAAACAGTGATTTTCAGGGTTTTTTTTTTTTTAGGTAGGTCTAACATTAGTTTTTAGGTACAGAAATTGAATAAAGTAATGAAATGTAAAACAGTATTGCATATTTGACTGTATAAATTAAAAATTAATCTTTATTAAAGTAACAAAAGCTATTCAGTCAAGAGCAGTGAGTGATTTCTTTGTTGCTGTTTGATTAATATTAAGAAAGTGCAGTCACATTAAGACACTGTAATCACATTCAAAAACATGGAACAGTGGAGAACCTTCCAAGGAGTGACCGGCCGACCAAAATTACTCCAAGAGCACAGCGACGACTCATCCAAGAGGTCACAAAAGACCCCACAACAACATCCAAAGACCTGCAGGCCTCACTTGCCTCAGTTAAGGTCAGTGTTCATGACTCCACCGTAAGAAAGAGACTGGGCAAAAATGGTCTGCATGGCAGAGTTCAAGATGAAAACCACTGCTGAGCAAAAAGAACATAAAGACTCATCTCAGTTTTGCCAGAAAACATCTTGATGATCCCCAAGACTTTTGGGAAAATACTCTGTGGACTGACGAGACAAAAGTTGAACTTTTTGGAAGGTGTGTGTCCCATTACGTCTGGCGTAAAAGTAACACCATATTTCAGAAAAAGAACATCATACCAGCAGTAAAATATGGTGGTGGTAGTGTGATGGTCTGGGGCTGTTTTGCTGCTTCAGGACCTGAAGACTTGCTGTGATAATGGAACCATGAATTCTGCTGTTTACCAAAAAATCCTGAAGGAGAATGTCTGGCCATCTGTTCGTGACCTCAAGCTGAAGAGAACTTGGGTTCTGCAGCAGGACAATGATCCAAAACACACCAGCAAGTCCACCTCTGAATGGCTGAAGAAAAACAAAATGAAGACTTTGGAGTGGCCTAGTCAAAGTCCTGACCTGAATCATACTGAGATGCTGTGGCATGATCTTTTCCATGCTGGAAAACCCTCCAATGTGGCTGAATTATAACAATTCTGCATCGATGAGTGGACCAAAATTCCTACACCGCGCTGTAACAGACTCAGTGCAAGTTATCAAAAACACTTGATTGCAGTTGTTGCTGCTAAGGGTGGCCCAACCAGTTATTAGGTTTAGGGGGCAAACACTTTGGCACACAGGGCCATGTAGTTTTGGATTTAGTTAGGTTAACTTTATTATCCCCGAGGGGCGATTTGTTTCACAGCCAGCAGAATCCATACAATCCCAAACACACAGCAACAAACAGTACAGAAAGAAGAAAAAAAAAAGAAAAATATATATAATTTTTTTTTAAGTATTTAAAAACCCAATAGCAACTGGTACAAAAGAATTTTTAAATCTATTTGTCCTGCAAAGTGGTAAAGAATATCTACGTGAAGAAGGTAACAACATAAAAAGATTCTGCAAGGGATGGCTGGAATCTCTTAACATTAACTCGGCCTTCCTCAGAGTCCTTGCTTTATGCAAACTGTTTAAATCAATCAGGTTGGTGCCGACAATCTTACCACACACTTTAACAATACCCTGAAGTCTATTTCTATTTTTCAGATTAAGCGATCCATACCAACACACACACGATCCACACCAACACAAATGTAAAAGTAATAACTGACTCAATAAAACAAGAATAAAACATTTTCATAAAAGTGCTATCCACGTTAAAACCACAGAGTTTCCGTAAAAAATACATACGCTGGTGGGCTTTTTTACAAACAGCATCCACATGAGCCCCAAAAGTCAACTTTTCATCTATTATAGTACCAAGATATTTAAAATGATGTACAATCTCAACAGCATGATCATTAATAACCACAGGAGAGATGGCTGTACGATTCTTCCTAAAATCTACAATCATCTCTTTAGTTTTTAATACATTAATGTCCAACAAGGACAGTTTACACCAATCAATAAAATCTGAACAGAATCATCATTATTTAGGAGGGAAACGATCACTGAATCATCAAGTTGCGTACGACACTCATTAGTATAAAGCACAAATAAAAGAGGTGAAAGAACACACCCTTGCGGTGACCCAGTAGAGGAAAAAAGTACATCAGACAAAACACTGTTCACCTTCACATGCTGAGACCTATTGGTTAAGAAATCCATCAGCCAACTTATCAATCCAAAATCAATATTATGAACACTCTTTAACCTTTCTGCTAGGATATGAGGTTGGATACAATTAAAGGCTGATGAAAAATCAATAAAAACCAAACGTACAAAAGTTTTTGCGCCCTCAAGGTGTGCCAAAATCATGTTTAATAGAGCACATATCGCATCATCAACACCCCTGCCTGACCTATAGGCAAACTGAAGCGGATCTAGATTTTCCTGTACCATGGTCAAAAGCGCGTCCTTCACAATCCTCTCAAATGTTTTCATTATCAGAGAAGTAAGTGCTACTGGCCTGTACTCATTTAAAGATTTTGGTGCATTATTCTTAGGAACAGGTACGATAATAAACTCTTTCCAAAGACAGGGAACCTTATGGAGACTCAATGACATTTTAAAAATAAAACAAAAAATATCTGCAAATTTTTCCCTTAATAATAAAAACCTTCATTTAAAAACTGCATGTTGTGTTCACTTGTGTTATCTTTTACTAATATTTAAATTTGTTTGATGATCGGAACATTAAAGTGTGACATACATGCAAAAAAATAAGGAATCAGGAAGGGTGCCAACACTTTTTCACACCACTGTATACACCCCGACTTTATTAGTATTTAAATAGTATGATTATGTTGAATTTTATTCTTGAAAAGATGGCGCTGTATTAAGCAGTATATAAAAAGTGTTGCTGTTTCTCATGGAAATGTTTCTGAAACGTCTGTGTATTTGACAAATATTGCATTTAATTCACTTCATCTGAGATAAAGTATGCAAACACCGCGTGAGTGTCACTAACGGCAGCAGCAAGTGTCCGGCTTGAAGTGTCTGTTTTCAACTCCGCCCCCAACTGCAAGCGGCTGCTCTCTTTGATCGCCGACTGTAGCCATGCTTCAAGTTGAACGCACCTCATGAGACCGTATGGTGTCTGATTAAGCCGAGTTCAGACTGCACGATTTTCAAAGTAGTCGGGTCACTGTTCTTTTCACACTGCATGACTATCTTGGCCAGCAGTCGCTGCTGTGTTCACACTGCACGATGGATCGGCGACAAAAGGTTTCACACTGCATGACTTTACAATAGGAAGAATCGCCGACAACTCTGTCTGGCATGCAAACTACGTTTCACAACCAAACACACACGAGATGTGACAAGGAAACAACGCGATATCACGCGTGCAAGACCGGAGTTCTCACGTGAGACTGGGATAGCTCAGATGAAACGTCAAACAGACACTGGTGCTCCTGCCAAATTCCTACTAATTTTTCTTCCATTTCTTGGGTCCAAATAGACAGAGAAGAAGCCTTTTTCTGAAACGAAGCCATGCTTGCTGATATTGTGGTCTATAACTCCTCCCCGAACTCCCCGCTGCTCTGTATCTTGCTCTCTCATTGGCTGTCAGTCATCGCCGACGTAGTTTTCAGTCAGAACACTTTTCACAGAGCATGATTTTGAATCGCCGACAAGTCCAGATATTTAGCATGCCAAATATCTCACGGGCGTCGGTGACTCGTCGGCGATTCTCTTAGATCGCGTCTTTGCTCATTCACACTGCGTGATTGTCACTCGTGGGAATGAGCAACGATTTGTCTGTGATTTCGGGCATTTGTCGGCGATTTCTCAAAACCTGTCGGCGAGCCAAAAACTGGGCTAAAATCGTGCAGTCTGAACGCGGCTTTAGTCATTTTAGCATTCAGAAGGGTGCTTGCGAGTGCCCCCTTTGCGGCCGTTCTGCACCCTCGATCCGCACTTCTGTCGAGGCCGCACTGGGGCGAGCTCCGCCGCAGACTTCTACTCGACAGTCAAAGCAGCATTACATCACGAAAGTGCGGACTCAGAGGAAGACTTAAATATGTGCATTTCTCTATTTTTACAACTGGTGGATTATGCATGCAGTGTGTGTTTTCTGATGAAAGATTTCTGCATGCAGCATGGTTTTTAATTGTCTGTGCTCTCGCTGTAGTGTCGGTGTGTTGAACTGGTGTCACACACTTCAGTGAAGGCTGTGTTTGTGGAGCCAGTCACATGCTCATCTTATGGAGCACTTCTCGCTCACTCTAGTGCAGTACTGTCTGTATAATCCAGATTAATTCTGCCGTCCTCACACTTCAGAGCTGTAGCTCCGCTCGCGTTCAGGCCAGCGTGTGTGTGTGGATTGATTGACAGGAGCAGTGGCTCACCAGTGTGTGTTTCAGTGCTTCAGACTGAATGGATGTGAATGATCCTCAGCTGCTGTAGAGTCTCCATGTGAAGCAGCGATCAGACCGTCGAGGAGAGTCTGGAGCGTCAGAAACTCTCGGCTGTGTGTGAGACATTCCTCAGACTCTGAGCACTCCTCCAGAGAAAGAGCTCTGTGATCACGATCAGTGGTGTGGTGTTTCACTCGCTCACTGCCGCTTGAGCTGAGAGTACAGTTTTAGTGCTCCGAACTGTCCATGAACACAATGAGCTTCATTTCAGAGAGTATTCAGTCCCTTACTTGCCTTCATAAACCCACAGCTTATTCTTAGTGTTTATAGTAAAGCATCCGTTCATAATATGAAAACTAATAATCCCACGTCTGCAGTCCTAAATATACAGAAACAATCCTAACAGAAACCTGTGTTCACTGTGACCTCTTTCCAAACAGTTCCTCTTGGAAACACGGTTTGATCTGCACTTATGTGGACCTGGTACTGTGGACCACAAAGCCAGTCATAAGGGGTTTTTATACATCTGTGAGCTGAATAAATAATCTCTCCATTGATGTGTGGTTTGTTAGGAGAACAATATTTGGCTGAGATACAAATATTTGAAAATCTGGAATCTGAGGGTTCAAAAAAATCTAAATATTGAGAAAATCATCTTTAAAGTTGTTCAAATTAAGTTCTTAGCAATGCATATTACTAATCAAAAATTAAGTTTTAATGTGGGAAAATTACAAAATATCTTCATGGAACATGATCTTTACTTAATATCCTCATGGTTCTTGGCATAAAAGAGAAATGTATAATTGTGACCCATACAATGTATTGTTGTCTACTGCTACAAATATACCTGTGCTACTTATGACTGCTTTTGTGCTGCAGGGACACAGATGAGTGAACTGATTACTAGGGTTTTCATTTGTTAATTATTTTAATATATTCTTACTGTTACATTAAAGTTTGTGTTAGGCTACGTTCTCAAGACTCAACTGCAAGATGGGATGTGTGTGTCTCATGATACGATGCACACTAAGATTTACCTCATGATTCAGTGAAATTAATCTGCTATGTCTTCATGCGTTTTGTTTTTGCTTCTTGAAAATGATGTGGAAGAACAAACAAATGAAGAACTCCAATAGCTGAGAATGCTGAAGTATGGATTGTGTGATTTATTTGGCACAGTCAGTAAGGTGAGCACAGTAGATCTGCCCGGCGTCTGATCATGTGTGTGTGTGTGACAGGTGTGTGAAGAAGGACACGGAGCTGGCCAGCGCTCAGGCCCGGCTCAGAGAAGCTGAAGCCCTGCTGAACTCCAGAGAAGCGGCTCTGAACACGGCTGTGTTGGAGAGGAAGGCGCTGGAGAGTACCGTCACAGACCTGCAGCTCCACGTCCAGGAGGTACAGCTAGACCTTCACCATCATCAGTCACACTTCATGCAAACACCTCAGTTCACTGGGTCTGTGTGTGTTCCAGATAGCAGGGTGAACTTACTGTCACACACTGAACTCTGGTTGATTAGTTAGTCAAGCTCAGTATGTTCACGGTGAACACAAGACCTTCTCGAGAGCTCTGAATACACTATAGAAACACACACGGGCAGAAACAGGTACAATGGTTTATATGGTTTATATCGCCACCTAATGAGTAGTTGTGCAATAACTTTTTTTATCTTACAGTTTCAGGGGCCATAGAATGGAAGACTGTATTTACCTTGGCATAGTTGAATAATAAGAGTTCTGTGAATGGAATGACTCGCCGTGAGCATCAAACACCATTGTTTCCTCATGTAAATCTCGTGCTGCAAAAGACCACTGAAAAAAAGGGCGAATCCAAACATAACACCGACTGTGACGTTACAGTTGGGATCATTAAAGTTTACGCCCCCAACATTTACATAACGTAGGCCAGCCGGACCTGCACAGCCCAATCATCGATGCAGTGTTGCCAGATATTGCTATTAAAACAAACAAAGGCCCTCACTCACACAAGGGAGTAGATTTGGTTTGAACATTGGGGGGGTTGAACATTGTATGCTGCCTGTTATTTTTTTCAATTTTTTTTATGTGTATTGTTATTGGATAATTTATTTCTTCCTATCTATCTATCTATCTATCTATCTATATGCTTTAACTGATTACAAATTCAACATGTGAAAGAGACACCATTTAGACATTTATTTTAAGATTTTTACATTCCACCTTAATACATTTTAATTTTTTTTTAAAGGGAAACACATCAGCTCTTGAACAACTGTCTATACTGTTTCCTATTTTATTTTATTGATTGAATGGCATCTTCTTTACCTGATCACCTACTCCTCCTCTCCCTCTGCTGACTTTTCTACCCTGCTGCTATATTTACCTCGAATCTGTTATAAAAACATGTTAAGAGATTATACACCTCATAACGTTATGAAATTTGTGTATAATCAGGGTACGATTTGCCGGGGGGGATGGGGGGGATTTCACCCCCTCTGGTCTATGCATCCCTGCCTCTGCTGAATAACTTTTATCCCTGGTGGGGATAAAATCATCATGCAAACCCGCTATGACGTCCCGACCTGAATCAAATGATTCGCGATACACGCTTTGAAGTCCCGACCTGAATCAAATGATTCGCGATACACGCTCTGACTATGGCGGGTACTCCGTGCCAAAATCAAACATCCGTATGGCGGGTACTCCGTGCCAAAATCAAACATCCGAACGACCGACCGACCGATCGAACGTCTATCCGAACGTCTTGAACTTTCAAACGACTGACCCACGTGACGACCTGACGTGACGTCAGCGTCTTGAAATTTGCAGCTTTTTAACCATACAAGTATACAAGCTGATGTGTAAAGGCTATAAATGGACATGATAGGCACTAAATATGCCTACAGATGTTATACCTAAAATAATACTCAACCATTTCCTGCACTTCCCTGAATAAGCCTATTGTAGCCTAAGTGATGAACTGACCAAATTACCACCTGTAGGCTATATCATGACTTTCTGTGTATTTCATGACTCTTATGTTTCAAACACCAGACTCACCTATTGTAACTGTATAGGCTACAGTGGTAGGCTTTTAATTAATGTTGTTGTATTTTTCCTTTTTTATTTTTTTATTTGTCAAACTGATTAATTGTATATTGTCTGATATGTTGTTTTACAAGTAAGAGTTAAAAGTTATAAGATAAAGGGTTTTTAATTTCAAAGTCTTCAATGCCATGGACCATGTTGTCATTAGTTGGCCATTGACTTTTCATGGTAATAACACCTTGAGAAAGACACAGTTAATATTATCCAGTATAATCTATTGCCTAGGCTACTTTGTTCATTTTTACCATGATTTCATCTTCATTCTGAAATTTACTTTGCTGACTCCGCTGACTCTTGGGCTACAAGACAGTGAGTTCCTCTAACATAAGATGTTGATGTTTTTTTTTTTACTCTGATGAACTCTCATATATAAATTCTGTCATTTTCACTGTCTCTTGTGTTCTCATTTTGTAAACATATTATTAAATAAAGTGCTAAAGGGGCATAAAGGGGCGTTTTCTTATGTAGTAAACGCATCTTGATTTAAGAATGTATAGATATTTTGAATGGATAAAAGGCTAAGTAAGAAAATCATTTTTTTAAAGTAGGCCTACATTCATTTATTGCACATTTTTTTTCATGTAACATCGGAGATGCAGTGCACATTAGTAAGGCAACTGTATCAGAGCAGGAAGGAAAGTGTGCAATTGCTCTCACGCTCTTTTGGAGAGTTTTTGTGTTGTTTCCTGAACACAAACCAGTGAGATCCATCAAAGAGGAGATTCACAGAGTGCAGGTCAGTGGTTGAGAAATCGGTTTAAATTAGGAAATTCCAGTGTGGTTGGATGCATCGATGACACACATAATCCCATCATCGCACCTTCCGAAAATGAACCAGATACTGGATGCCTGGATTAATGGGAGGATGCCAGATGGAAGGGTAGAGATATATAAGGACCGCAGCTGTTAAATGAACACAAATTATTCACAATGTATTTGGTCATTTTTATTTACTACAAATACAAAAGCAAAATTACAAAAGCCATTTTAATATTCTTCCAATATTGAGTGGTGGGACAGGTCCAACCTCTGTTAGAAGTCAAATGTTAATTTAACTAGCCTGATTAAAACATTTAACAGGTTGAAGAGAGCATTTAATTGTGTGAAAATAGATATAGGCTACTACATAGAAACAGCAAGGCACATTGAAATAGAAACTGAATTATATTTATTTAATATGTGAAATGTTTGTAAAGTCATGTAGTCTAGAGCCATGAACCTTTTATGCTTAACTGATTGAGTTATCTGATTTAATTTGATGAGTATAAGTCCACTAACTTACCTTTATGTGCAATAATAAAATAATAATAATAATAATAATAATAATAATAATAATAATAATAATAAAGGAAAATTGTTAAAATTGAAAGTAGATTACATCTGGTCTAGGCTATTTTTTTTTAAATTTGGCTTTGTTATTTATTTATTTATTTTATTCATGTCGGTGAGGTCATCTAATTTGTAACTTTCTTAATATAAGAATGGGGTAGGAGTTTATAAGATTTTTTTTTCTTCATCCTACTCCTGTTCTTCTTGTCATGGAATGTATTTTTGTTGTGTTTGTTGGATTGTTGTTGTGGCATTTTGTGTTGCATTACCATGAAAAGAGAATAAATAAATGAAATGAAAAATGAAATGAAATGAAATGAAATGTCAGTTTTCACCTGATAATATAACAGTGATTAAGAATAATACTTGTGTATTGACTCGGAAGTATGCAGACATCTTTTTGTCTGTGTTGACAGCTCCGTAAAAAAAATTAATTCACAATTTAATCTTCAAAGAATGTGGTGGTCTTAACTTTCTACTTGCTTGTGATTTTAAATGTACAAAACTCCTAAACAAAGTGGTCAAACTTTCACAAACAAGCTTTGAATGCATGGAAAATATTTTACAAACACAATTTCTCTCCCTATTCTTGTATTGGAATAACCAATATATATTATATATTATAATATATTTTTCAATCGTCAAAAAACGATTTTTGTTACAGATTTGATAAATCAATCAGCTGACCTATATAATTACAATGAATTTGTTAATTATCTTGGGAAAAATTTGTCTTCAAAAGATTTTCTTTATCTTATAAAAAACGAAAAGATGTATAATCCTATAATTGGTTCTCTTCCCAATCTGACTATTGAGGGCCTTTCCATTAAGGATAAAAAAAAGAAATAATATATTTATCAGAAGAATTTTAACTAATGAAAAAAGTTCTTCACCCAAGGCAATGGGGAAATGGAAACATTATTACCACTTTAGTGTCTTTAAGAATTTGTGGTCCGATATATATGTAATTCCTAATAAAGTCAAAGAAACTCACTTTAAAATAATAAACAGATACTATCCATGTAATGACTTTATTAGTAGCCTAAGTTTAAAGAAGGGTTCTCGCCATTATGCGGTTTCTGTGAAGAAGAAAATGAAACAATTGTACACTTATTTTTCAGTTGCAAGTATACTAAATTATTTTGGTCCCAAGTTCTTGGTTTCTTTTTGAGTTATTTTATAAGTTTGTAACAATAACTGATGTAATGGTCTTGTTTATGGATTGTGATTCTGGCTTATTGGAAATGGATAATATAAATTACATTTCTTAAACTATTTGGAAAATACCATATACATAAACCAAAGTGTATATCGACTGTACCAAATGGTATTTCCCACTGATCTGAAGATTTTTATGACATAACTTCAATACCGGAACAATCAAAAAGCTCTAAAGACATGTACAATGCTGAAAAGGATACTGAATGTAATAGAAACATGATTGATTTGTGATATAGAATGTAGAAGTTTGTTATTTGTGTTTGTGTTGGATTCAAATGTCTCTGTATTCCCCTTTGTTTTGTTATTTTGTAAAAAAAAAAAAAAAAAAAAAACTCCGTAAAATAGACTCTGGCCCGCCTATATCGGATAACCCAATGTGATTGGTGCAGCTCAGATAGAGGGGCATATTTAATGAGCATTATACCAGAGCCCGTCTGATTATACTATAGGGATTGTACCAGGATTGTACACGACTGTCAATCATAGGCGGAGTTTCACTTTTATGCTTGGGGGGGCACCCACTGGCAGACAAGCCACGAACACATTTTTTTTTATTTGTTCTATATTTCATATATTTATATAATATATATTCGACAGTAAAATACATAATAAATAAATAAATAAATAAAACATTTTTTCCCGAGGGTACGCACAGAGTTTTTTTAATTTATTTTTTATTTTATCCTATTTAAAAAAAAAATGATTATCCATTCAGCAAATGCTTTAAAAACAGCTTTAAAAACACTTTATTGCATTCCAGATGCTTTTAAAGTACTTTTCACTATAAATTTTATGGGCAGCTTGAATTTTAAATATTGTCATGAATTATTTGTATTCCCATTTGTAAAATAGCCAACAAATTAATTGTTGCGGGCTAACCCGATCTCATGATGAAATATAGCACGGTTTTCTGCTTCTATTTGGCGTAATATGTATATGAAGAAACTTACTTTGGCATGCAAAAGACTAATAAATTCATAATTAATGGCATGGCTGGTTCAGTCGACAGAAATGCGGGACACACGGGCCTATAATAACTGCTGAAATGTTTGCGGGGCAAATCTCAGGTCAGTCTGAGCGCTCATGGTATGCACAGTCATCTTTAAGTTTCTAAAGAGTAATCGACGATGCGATCGCACATTTCACAAGATCCACTTCAGCTGTCACTAGCCAAGGGTGAATAAGCCTTGTGTATGTGCTTTAACTAAATACTGAATCACGCGCCACACTCAAGGCCATCGCTTCAAATCGCCTGTCCAATTCAGCCAGAAATGACTCAGTCAACCACATTTTTATTAGCGAGTTTATAAAGAAAACAATGAATATTTGTTAACTTGCTAAAGCTGGAAAATAACGAAAAGAGAGTCCTCTCATGTCCTCTCAAGTTAAGAACCATCCGCGACTCGGGAGGATATGGGACTTAAATAATTCATTTAACCCAAAACGTACTTATTCTAACCACTAAAATAATAAAATAATACAAATAAAATGAGAAAATGTTAATTATTTAATTTTTATATTTTATTCATAGCTCAGACAAAATCATCCCCCCCTAAACTCCGCCTATGCTGTCAATGGATTATACTCGACACCAGAACAACTCGCAACTTGTGCTCTCGTGAGAGCTTTGGATTCCAGGGTGCTCACTGACTACATAGATTTTAATTTCGCCAACAAAAATCCAATCAAAATGAACCAATCCAGTTCATCAGGGTAAGTTTTTTTACTTGTTTGGCGCAATTATTCGTCATTACCTGATACGATTATTCCTAATATTCCTTGTTCAAGTTGTTATGAGTGATCCCCAGCTGCAAAGTTTGGACCAGATTAAACCCTTCATAAAAAATCCCATACTGTTAAATTGTGTGTGTGTGTGTGTGTGTGTGTGTGTTCTAGGATTATTATTTTGCATTCATTTTTGCCCCTTCGTTTCTATGTTCTATGTTCATTTCCTATTATTTTTATATTTAGGTAAAGCAGATGGGATACTGATTGCAGTTTTTGCTGCATTTGAATACGCTACAGCGTATTTCTATTCAATAAGATCTATTCCCGATTTAATGGGAGATGGAGAAAAATTATGTGGAATATCGTGCTTTTCCAAAATAACCGTTTAAGCATGTCAGGTTTGTCAATAATATTTAGCCTCTGCTATATTTAACTTTAATAATACACCATACATAACTTTCTAAATCACTTTCTAAATCAGTCATTGATTGCAGTAATCTAATGTGGACTAGTTAGAGGATACAACCGAAGAATAAGAAGTTAAACTAAGGTATATAAAAAAACGTGTT
Source organism: allo-octoploid hybrid of Carassius auratus x Cyprinus carpio (assembly GCA_024542945.1). Lineage (NCBI taxonomy): Eukaryota > Metazoa > Chordata > Actinopteri > Cypriniformes > allo-octoploid hybrid of Carassius auratus x Cyprinus carpio. The sequence continues at coordinate 9,639 of JANHFF010000339.1, read as the reverse complement.
ACAACGTGTCTTCACACGTAAACAACACGTTGGGAAGACGATCAGTTACTCGCGCTTTCGACCGGTCGCCATGGGAACGCGTTAACAACACGTAAGCACATGTAGGAACGTGTTACATATGATTTTATTTAAATATTTCACCAACAAGTTTTACTTGCTTGGAAACTGTGTTATGTGCACAATTTTTCTCCCCATAAAGAAATTCTGTGGAATAATTTGAACATTTTAATCCGAAACAAATCAGTTTTTATGGCTAAGTGGTATGATAGAGGTATTGTTTTTGTTTTGGATTTATTTAGAAATGATGGCAGCATATTGGAATATGAAGAATTTATGACTTTGTATAATTTTCCTCTGCCTGCTAGAACTTTTAATTCTGTCATCAAAGCTTTGTCTCCAAGTTATGTGCATTTATTTAAAACACACCTTTTCTTTAATGAGAGAAAAACTATTTTGCCCAAACTTTTATTGGATGGAGTTAGTATTCTTGATAAAAAATGTAATAGTAAACTTATAAAGTTATTGTTACATTACACTGTTTACACATTCCCTCGATGTAAATTTTTCTGGAATAATTTTTTGACTGTATTCACTGGAAGAAAGCGTGGTTACTCCCTGAGAAATATTGTATGTCCAATAAAATAAGAGAGGTACACTTTAAGATTCTTCATAATGTTTACCCAACTAACTCACAAATTTCCTCTTTTGTTGATATCTCTGACCTTTGTGTATTCTGTAAAGTTGAGAAAGAAACTTTGTTTCATTTATTCTACCACTGTAATCAGGTTAAGCCTCTTTGGCAGAGCTTGGGTCTTTATCTTTCTCATTTTGTCAAATGTGATTTAAACTTTTCATTGAAGGATATATTCCTCTATTTTTCTGGGAGTGACTGTGCTATTGATAGTGTTGTTAATTTCTTTGTGTTGCATTGTAAATTTTTTATTCACAAAAACAAATTTCTCAAGACTTTGCCTAGACTTGAGGCCTTTATTGCTGAGATTTCCCTTGTTGTTAGATCTCTTAAACCCATTGATAATAGTAAGAACAAGAAGTTTCTTAAGTACTATGTACAGTTTTTTCCTATTTGAGGAGGCTGTTGTCTTCTTTTCTTTTTTTTATTATTATTATTAATGTTTTCATTGCAGTGCTGTATGTTGTATTTCTTTGTTAAAGGAATATCAATAAAAAAATTAATAAAAAAAAGATTTTATTTAAATGATCATTACATTTTTTTTGGCTCATTGTTTATAAGTTGCAGACATAAAAATCAACGAACCTTAATTACAAAATAAGATATATTCAGCTGATCTTGTCTAAATATACATATGTTTTTAATAAACCTTTCCACTTTAACATTTATGATGATTATTTGTAAAAGATTATGATAATTTAGTAATTTTATTAGGATTGAGTAAGTGTTGAGATCTCTAAGTTCTTGAAACAAAAAATCATGCTTGATTAGATTTACTTTTTATTAGGCCTACTTTATTTGTTTGATATTATGTATAAAAAATAATGCATGTTTTTAATCTATAGGACAGTTTTCCTGAATTGCTAAAATACATTTCTTGGAACCATCACCCACTTTCTCAAAAATTTAAATACAAAACCAAATCTTCAAACTACATCCAGAGACCATCTGACGCTTTTCAAAATAAAGAAATTTACTCAAAACCATTTTATCTGTGCTCAAAATCAAACAATGCTTTCAGATCATACACAGCTCAATATCATAAACACTGCAGAGCATTCATTAGATCATTCAGTCCAAATATATAAATCTAATATGAAAACCTTCTGGATCAAAAAGTAAAAAATAAAATAATAGACTACATTTATTTTGAGTGTTTTTTATGGACTGTGGGAACATTGTACATTGGGCAATAAAATTGACAATAAAAACTAGTTAAAATGATTATACTGGTCAAGACTATTGAATGTCTGTAGCCTATAGACTATAGGTAGTATTTCTGCTCTTTGAAAGTAAAACACATAGCCCCACAAGCACAGGATTCAGGAAAGTTGTTTTTGGGGTACAATATTTAGGCTATATGTATTGCCTATCATGTCCATTAATAGCCTTTACACATCAGCTTGTATACTTGTATGGTTAAAAAGCTGCAAATTTCAAGACGCTGACGTCACGTCAGGCCGTCACGTGGGTCAGTCGTTTGAAAGTTCAAGACGTTCGGATAGACGTTCGGATAGACGTTCGATCGGTCGGTCGGTTGTTCGGATGTTTGATTTTGGCACGGAGTACCCGCCATACGGATGTTTGATTTTGGCACGGAGTACCCGCCACAGTATATGCATAAATCACACCCCATACACGCTCTGACGTCCAGATCTGAATCAAATGATTCGCGATACGCGATCCGATTGGAGCGCTTCGAAACAGTGAATCATTTTGCGACGCAATGGTTTAACTGATTCGGAGTTTCAAAAAGCTCCGTTGTGTTCTTTGCTCACTTTCTCTATGTAATTTGTTGTTTGAATAACCGTGGACATTAAATCATTACAATTAATAGGCCTAACGTAGGCTTACAATGTTTTTATTAAACTGAGATCACACTAAATACAATTTCCGTCGTATTAAAAACATTTCATAAAAATTTTCAAAAGCATCCCCCCCTCTGTTTTTTTCACAAATCGCACCCTGTGTATAATCATCATTCATAAAATTCTAACATAGTAGAGATTATCAAAAGAAAGAAATTAAGTATTGAAACCGCCAGTAGGCGGCAGCGTTTCACTGTTTTAATGAGTTAGCCACTTAAATCGTCCATTCATCCATATCGTTCTAAAGTCTGATTAATTTAGGAAGAAAACAAACACCGATGTGAATACTTTTGTCATTGATAATTACAGACACTATTGAAAAATAAACTAGGAAACAGACAGCTGCTTTGGTAACTTGTTATACTGATAGTTATAGCTAAATACATTGCAATGTTTTGACATTGCAATATCATAGTCAAAACATTGTTTTTTAAAGAGCCGTTTGTGAGCCAAACGAGCCGGCTCACGAAAAAGAGCCGAGATGCCCATCACTACTTCTCTTCATTTTTGGCGCTAACGTACCCGTGTGCTCTCCCATTCAAACACCACTCGCGTTGTTTTGGTGAAAGTGCGACTCATTGGTTGGGCCTTACCAATCGGTTCAATGGAGGGGTAGTATTTTTTGTCTGATTTATTATGACAAACTCATATTTGATTAGGAACAAAATTATTGTTACATAATAAATGAATTCTACATATTTTTCAATTGATCTACTGTGATTTTCATGTTGAAATGGGGAGGTTGTAACTGATGGATTTGAATATTGGGGGGGGGGGGGGGTAGGGGGTTACCTCCAAACCCACCCCCCACCCCCCCATAAACTACGCCCCTGCACTAACAACTTTCCCCGAAGCCCCGGTCACTCCGCCAGCGTCTCGTAGGGCTGGGCGATATGACCATATTATCATATCAACAGTCAGGTGACAGACGATTATTGACATGATTGGAAACAATGACAAATGATAAACCTAGTAAGATGCAAAAAATTTTACATAGACACCATGCAGGTCTTTTTACATGCAAGAATTAAATATAGAAGGACTGGGAATCGAAAAGATATTCCAATTTCGGAAATCAGGTCAGATGCGTAAGGTCAGGAATGAAATTACATTTCAATTCTGCTTCTCGATTCCTGTATACACCTACTGTGATTTCAAAAGATTCAACTGCAAGAAGAGAAATAGAAATAGAAATAGCTGTTTTCCGCGCACAGACACACACACACACACACACACACCGCGCACACACAAAAGCCGCCTCTTATATACGCAATCACTGGACTGAGCTCTCTTTCTAGCATTCTTACACATTCGAATGGACACATACACAGAATTATCAAAATATCCCATAAATACAATGTCTTAAGTGAACGTAAAGAGCTGAGAAAGAAAACAAGGGTGTATTGGATCCGTGCATCTGCCGCTGCTGCTAGTTATTATAATGTTAATCAAAGAAGAAAATAAACGAAAATCCCTCACTGATCTTGACTGAATCACTTGTGTAACCTCAGTTTGTATTGTATTTGCCTGTTGTTCGGCGCTGACTGTAATGGCAGCGTGCATCTGTGTATGAGATTATTTTGGAGCTGTGTTCCAGTATAATTTATCCTTATTTAGAGTATAGGCCTTTTCTGTTTTGATCTGCAGTTTAATAAAAGTGAAACAGAAAAAAGACAAAGTGGCACTACACATGTTTCTGAATATTTGTTTTAACAGACTGTATAATGAAGAAAAACCACAACCATGACAGGTATAATTAAAAGACAAATTCCTTCAGCGCACATTTCCGATATTTTTTACAGATTTTTAAAACCGTGTATACAGTATAATTGTTTAATTAAGCTGAGATATAGCACTATAAATTCTTAATTTATTTGCAATGAAACTCTAAAGTTTTGAGGGCTTCTCAGCTCGCCCCTCAACATGCACAGCCCAACACTGAATATTATATTGTGGGTGTTGTATTTTGATTAATAAAATAAAAATAACAATACAAAAATGAAATTTAAATTACCCTGCTTCTAAATAAAGCAGTTATTTTTATTTAAAATATTAATTTTATTAAAAACAGACCAAAAGAGACCTCCGAACTAGTAGACTACCAGAAAAAAAACCTTAACATTTTCGCTCAAAATTAGTTTTTAATCCCTGCATAATTTTAGTCATACGTGATATCAAATACGTTATAGCTTGACTACATGTTTAAAAACAACGCTGCAATTGTTATAATTAAGGAAATTAAACTTACCATCATGAAATGTATACACAGGAGCTAATGCCAAAAAGAGAAACATTGGAAAATAGGCATATTTTATTCAAGACATTATTATATGACATCAACATGCATTTATCATTCTTACAATCACCTCCAGAATGTCCAGCTTCTCCATGACGAACTTAAAATTGAGTTCTATTATTTTTCCTCAACAGTTCTCCCCCCAAAACGAAATTCATTTCAAACACAAATTTGATAAGAACAGAGGGAAATTATTAGCAACACCAAAATAGCAGCAAAGCTTGTGTTTTCTGTTAGTTTAAGCACAAACTAAGAAAAGTAAAACCAAACTTTGTGGCAATAATTAAGACCAAACTGAACCTGGTGTGTGTTTATGGTGTCAGAAATGTTTCGGCCAGGTGTGGTGGAGGTATATTTCACATATTTCAGATATCACACTATTTTTAAAGGGGTCATATGATGTGGTTTCAGTTTTTCCTTTCTCTTTGGAGTGTTACGAGGGGTGCGTCTGAATTCACATACTGCTTACTAGGTACATTTTGAATTTGAACTTACTACTCGACTGTTCTATATAGTGTGAATGTGGGTCGTATGAATGAAATTCGGACGAACTACATCCACCATGTTGACATTATCTCGTGACATATCGTTAACAGATTGTAAATCTTTTACTAAATATAAATTTTGCTCGTAATTTTTTACCTCAGAATAACAGCAGCCACAGCTGTGAACAATGACAGCCTGATTTTAAGTAAGGAAATAAAGTTATTTATTGTAATAAATTAATGCAAATATAAATACAGAAGAAACAAAAGGAACATGAATCAATTAATAAACTTCAATGAATGCATATAGTAAACTTAGACAAATTATATATGTATGTATATATGTATGTGTATATATGGCTGGGTCTCCAGCTTTCCTTCTGGTAGCTGGAACAATAGATGCTGTCACATACAAATTGAACCACCAGCAAGTGACGCCCAATGTTATTTAACAGGAAGCAGTTTCATTCTGTTCAGCTGCAGGCCACCAGCAGGGGAAGTACCTCGATATCTTTGTTGGGTATCCCGGGTCTGTGTACGATGCCAGGGTGCTGAAGAACAGCCCTGTTTACACTGGCCGCCTGAAAACGCACGTGCTGGAGATATACTACTAATTACAGGAGCGTCTTTACTGAAGAGATGCGCATGAAAATCGTATTCAATTTTTTGCACAGCCCTATGTGTGATTGGTGGTTAATCGGAGCGGAGCGTGTGTCTGCGTGTGATTGGTGGTTAATCGGAGCGGAGCGTGTGTCTGCGTGTGATTGGTGGTTAATCGAAGCGGAGCGTGTGTCTGCGTGTGATTGGTGGTTAATCGGAGCGGAGCGAGCGTCTGTGTGTGATTGGTGGTTAATCGGAGCGGAGCGAGCGTCTGTGTGTGATTGGTGGTTAATCGGAGCGGAGCGAGCGTCTGTGTGTGATTGGTGGTTAATCAGAGCGTGTGTTTGCGTGTGATTGTTGGTTAATTGGAGCGTGTGTTTGCGTTTGATTGGTGGTTAATCGGAGTGTGTGTTTGCGTGTGATTGGTGGTTAATCGGAGCCCGTGATTGGTGGTTAATCGGAGCGTGTGTGTGTGATTGGTGGTTAATCGGAGCATGTGATTGGTTAATCGGAACGTGTGTTTGCGTGTGATTGGTGTTTAATCGGAGCGTGTGTTTGCGTGTGATTGGTGGTTAATCGGAGCGTGTGTCTGCGTGTGATTGGTGGTTAATCGGAGCGTGTGTTTGCGTGTGATTGGTGGTTTATCAGAGCGTGTGATTGGTGGTTAATCGGAGCATGTGTCTGCGTGTGTTTGGTGGTTAATTGGAGCGTGTGTTTGCGTGTGATTGGTGGTTAATCGGAGCGTGTGTTTGCGTGTGATTGGTGGGTAATCGGAGCAGTGGTTAACCGGAGCGTGTGTCTGCTTGTGTTTGTTGGTTAACCGGAGCGTGTGTTTGCGTGTGATTGGTGGTTAATCGGAGCGTGTGTTTGCGTGTGATTGGTGGTTAATCGGAGCGTGTGTTTGCATGTGATTGGTGGGTAATCGGAGCGTGTGTCTGCTTGTGTTTGTTGGTTAACCGGAGCGTGTGTCTGCGTCTGATTGGTGGTTAATCGCAGCATGTGTCTGCGTGTGATTGGTGGTTAATCGGAGCGTGTGTCTGCGTGTGATTGGTGGTTAATCGGAGCAGTGGTTAACCGGAGCGTGTGTCTGCGTGTGACTGGTGGTTAATCGCAGCATGTGTCTGCGTGTGATTGGTGGTTAATCGGAGCGTGTGTCTGCGTGTGATTGGTGGTTAATCGGAGCGTGTGTCTGCGTGTGATTGGTGGTTAATCGGAGCGTGTGTCTGCGTGTGATTGGTGGTTAATCGGAGCGTGTGATTGGTGGTTAATCAGAGCGTGTGTCTGCGTGTGATTGGTGGTTAATCGGAGCGTGTGTTTGCGTGTGATTGGTGGTTAATCGGAGCGTGTGTCTGCGTGTGATTGGTGGTTAATCGGAGCGTGTGTTTGCATGTGATTGGTGGTTTATCAGAGCGTGTGATTGGTGGTTAATCGGAGCATGTGTCTGCTTGTGTTTGGTGGTTAATTGGAGCGTGTGTTTGCGTGTGATTGGTGGTTAATCGGAGCGTGTGTTTGCGTGTGATTGGTGGTTTATCAGAGCGTGTGATTGGTGGTTAATCGGGGCATGTGTCTGCTTGTGTTTGGTGGTTAATTGGAGCGTGTGTTTGCGTGTGATTGGTGGGTAATCGGAGCAGTGGTTAACCGGAGCGTGTGTCTGCGTGTGACTGGTGGTTAATCGCAGCATGTGTCTGCGTGTGATTGGTGGTTAATCGGAGCGTGTGTCTGCGTGTGATTGGTGGTTAATCGGAGCGTGTGTTTGCATGTGATTGGTGGGTAATCGGAGCAGTGGTTAACCGGAGCGTGTGTCTGCGTTTGACTGGTGGTTAATCGCAGCATGTGTCTGCGTGTGATTGGTGGTTAATCGGAGCGTGTGTCTGCGTGTGATTGGTGGTTAATCGGAGCGTGTGTTTGCATGTGATTGGTGGTTTATCAGAGCGTGTGATTGGTGGTTAATCGGAGCATGTGTCTGCTTGTGTTTGGTGGTTAATCGGAGCGTGTGTTTGCGTGTGATTGGTGGTTAATCGGAGCGTGTGTCTGCGTGTGATTGGTGGTTAATCGGAGCGTGTGTTTGCGTGTGATTGGTGGTTTATCAGAGCGTGTGATTGGTGGTTAATCGGAGCATGTGTCTGCTTGTGTTTGGTGGTTAATTGGAGCGTGTGTTTGCATGTGATTGGTGGTTAATCGGAGCGTGTGTTTGCGTGTGATTGGTGGTTAATCGGAGCGTGTGTTTGCGTGTGATTGGTGGGTAATCGGAGCAGTGGTTAACCGGAGCGTGTGTCTGCTTGTGTTTGGTGGTTAACCGGAGCGTGTGTTTGCGTGTGATTGGTGGTTAATCGGAGCGTGTGTTTGCATGTGATTGGTGGTTAATCGGAGCGTGTGTCTGCGTGTGATTGGTGGTTATTCGGAGCGTGTGTTTGCATGTGATTGGTGGGTAATCGGAGCAGTGGTTAATCGGAGCGTGTGTCTGTGTGTGATTGGTGGGTAATCGGAGCAGTTGTTAATCGGAGCATGTGTCTGTGTGTGATTGGTGGGTAATCGGAGCAGTGGTTAATCGGAGCGTGTGTCTGTGTGTGATTGGTGGGTAATCGGAGCAGTGGTTAACCGGAGCGTGTGTCTGCATGTGATTGGTGGTTAATCGGAGTGTGTGTCTGCGTGTGATTGGTGGTTATTCGGAGCGTGTGTCTGCGTGTGACTGGTGGTTAATCGGAGCGTGTGTTTGCGTGTGATTGGTGGTTAATCGGAGCGTGTGTTTGCATGTGATTGGTGGGTAATCGGAGCAGTGGTTAACCGGAGCGTGTGTCTGCGTCTGATTGGTGGTTAATCAGAGCGTGTGTCTGCGTGTGATTGGTGTTTAATCGGAGCATGTGTTTGCGTGTGATTGGTGGTTAATCGGAGCGTGTGTTTGCATGTGATTGGTGGGTAATCGGAGCAGTGGTTAACCGGAGCGTGTGTCTGCGTCTGATTGGTGGTTAATCAGAGCGTGTGTCTGCGTGTGATTGGTGGTTAATCGGAGCGTGTGTCTGCGTGTGATTGGTGGTTAATCGGAGCGTGTGTCTGCGTGTGATTGGTGGTTAATCGGAGCGTGTGTTTGCATGTGATTGGTGGGTAATCGGAGCAGTGGTTAACCGGAGCGTGTGTCTGCGTCTGATTGGTGGTTAATCGGAGCATGTGTTTGCGTGTGATTGGTGGTTAATCGGAGCGTGTGTTTGCATGTGATTGGTGGGTAATCGGAGCAGTGGTTAACCGGAGCGTGTGTCTGCGTCTGATTGGTGGTTAATCAGAGCGTGTGTCTGCGTGTGATTGGTGGTTAATCGGAGCGTGTGTCTGCGTGTGATTGGTGGTTAATCGGAGCGTGTGTTTGCATGTGATTGGTGGTTTATCAGAGCGTGTGATTGGTGGTTAATCGGAGCATGTGTCTGCTTGTGTTTGGTGGTTAACTGGAGCGTGTGTTTGCGTGTGATTGGTGGGTAATCGGAGCAGTTGTTAATCGGAGCGTGTGTCTGTGTGTGATGTGGTGGGTAATTGGAGCAGTGGTTAATCGGAGCGTGGTGTCTGTGTGTGATTGGTGGGTAATTGGAGCAGTTGTTAATCGGAGCGTGTGTCTGTGTGTGATTGGTGGGTAATCGGAGCAGTGGTTAATCGAGCGTGTGTCTGTGTGTGATTGGTGGGTAATCGGAGCAGTGGTTAATCGGAGCATGTTTC